>JH814962.1:0-34486 GCA_000296255.1 Omphalotus olearius VT 653.13
GGGCCCATAGCTGGATCAGGTTTTGCTGATGGAGCAGACGTTGATTCGAACGATCGAGCAGATATCATCCGCATTGTCTTCGAGGTAGGGTCTCTTGGTATTAGCCCTGACAAAGTGCTACGGCAGTTGGAGGATTATCTCGACACTGCTGGTGGGCGGTGGGAAGGGGAGATTCTGGGAATTGGCATGATTGGAAACGAAGTCCTTATGATGAAAAATCAAGACACAACTGGGACTTTCCGCCCAGTTGTTGTCAATGGAAAGGAATGGATGTCAATGTTTCATCCACGCTTTGTTGAAGAGCTCAATAACCTTCTTAACTATTGCATCCAGCATGACTAGGTATACACATCATATGATTATAACATTAGGTATCGATACATAAGAGTTTTTTTACCTATAACAAACGATTTTACTCTAGATGATGTAGATGTGTACAACAGGCAATATCGCAAGAACAATCCCTGCAGATCTTGACCATTGGCGAGGGCGACCCAAGTCTCTTCTTATAAGGAGTATGAGTAAATTACCATTGCATGAAAGTCTGCCACGTCTAACCCAGACAGGACAAGACTTGAGGCTATGTGTCTTCCTCAGCAGGGTCTGCCCAGACATCGAACGCTCTAAAGAAAGGTTTTCTTTAAAGCGGTCTTCAAGTTAGACGCACTATCCTATGCGCCAGGGCGATTGCACCCTGACTGTGAACGTTATCAACAGAAAATAAACAGAAAATCAATTTATATTTGCGCTCGAGATTGTTAACATCACTAGGAAAACGAGAAAAAATTAATTATTAGTTTTCGCAGAGAGAAAATGCAGAATTGGAATTACTGAGGGATGACGCTCACAGCGGTCGAAGAAACGAGAAAAGTCCTGACGAGGGTAATGAACTCATAGAAGTAAAGCGCGCGAACTTCGTGGTAACTTGCCAGAGACGGTTGAATGTTCGAACCAAGACGGCTTTCAAATTGAATATGAGCAAAGGAGCAGTGTAGTCTTACAGAGATGAGGTTTGAACATACCCAGCCTGAGCTCTTTCATCCTGAATACGTCGACGTCGCGACTGCCTCCCCAGGTCCCAAAAACCTCTTCATGAACACCTCAATGAATCACCTCGTTGCTGAATGTCGACCGCAAGTTTCCTCGTCAGCGGGGCTCCACCACTCTTCGAGAGAATGAGCCACCCGGATGAACAGGAAGACAATTCGTGAATCCAGATACAATCAACTTTATATATGCGAGTGTGAGAGGATGCTACCGTTACATATGGTAACTTTCTCTTGGCAGTATTCGATTGGGCGCATCTGTCGCTCGAATTACACGCTTGTTCCCGCCTGCATCAACGCTCACTCTCACTCACACCATCCCTTCTCACCGCACAGGCAGGAATATTACTCCTCAGAACTAAAACAAATGAGTAGAGAAAATAAAAATGAAATTTATAGACTCACATTCCGTAATCAACAGACGGATGAGTGTCTTTCATGAATCCAAACCTCACCATGTTTGAATTCACATCCAAACCACAAGATTCTGTGTATTTAATGAATCGGTCAAGCACCGCTTTGTCCTTCTCCGTTTCCTCTCTAATAGCCTCGTTGTCGGGATGCGAACCATCAAGTTGCGTTTTCCTTTCATACGTGACGTGACGAATGGGAAAGAATATGTGTTTTATCCTCTCTTCTTCAGCCCTCTCTGTGTCGCATGCGGCTTCATCGGAAACATAAACAACTATGAGTGACAAAAGGAAGTCAATAGCGACTTTTCAAACAATCCACAATCACTTACTCCTCAACTTCGGTGTCACGCGTTTTCCATCGGGCGGGAGATTTGCTCTCCAATGGTCGTAAGTCAAAACATAGTCTAAGAACCAAGGGGATGTCAAGAGACCATTGCCTCGAGGAGTTGGTAGGCTGAGAGCGAGTTTCTTGGTATCAGCCATGGACATTTCATAGCCACTGTAGACGGCGAATTTCGGTTTTGGTGCAGGCAGGATGCCACTAGAGATGATCAACGGTTCTTCAGCGCGTTCTCTAGTAGAAATGGTAAAGGAAACCTTTTGTCTTTCATGAATCCAAACTTCACCATGCTTGAATTCAAATCCAAACCACAAGATTCTGCGTATTTAATGAATCGGTCAAACACCGCTTTGTCCTTCTCCGTTTCCTCTCTTATAGCCTCGTTGTCGGGATGCGATCCATCAAGTTGCGTTTTCCTTTCATATGTGACGTGACGAATGGGAAAGAATATGTGTTGAATCCTCTCTTCTTCAGCCCTCTCTGTGTCGCATGCGGCTTCCTCGGAAACATAAACAACTATGAGTGACAAAAGGAAGTCAATAGCGACTTTTCGAACGATCCAGAATCACTCACTCATCAACTCCGGTGCAACGCGTTTTCCATCGCGCGGAAGTTTTCTTCTCCAACTGTCGTAAGTCAAAACGTAGTCTAACAACCAAGGGGATGTCAAGAGACGATCGACGTCAGAATTTGGTAGGCTGAGCATAAACTTCTTGGCGTCAACTATGGACATCTTGTAGCCACTGTAGACGGCGAATTTCGGTTTTCGTACAGACATGGTACTGGTAGTTGTTGTTACCAGAGCGTTCCCTAGAGATGCGATCTATAGCCAACTCGGATACTCGAAGTGAATGGCAGTGGCTATAGCCTGGCGAGCCAGTCTTTATTAAACAAATATCGAGTGGCCAATGCCGGTGGAAGCTCAAGTGAAGCCGGAGTTACCACGTGACCGCGGATGCATTTTCTCGTCCTCACTCCTTTCACCAATGCGCTCGAGCAATATTCCAAAGTTTTAGTCTGGACTTAGGGAGCCCTCTAGCCAATTTTCTCCAAGGAGCCCGTCGAAGGAAAGCGGCAATGTAAAAGTGGATTGGATTTCGCCGCTGACTTTCGCCGCAAACAGCCCTCAAGGCTGGATTCGCCTTTTTTAATTTCTTGACATCGTAAGTCTCTTTCATCTAAGTATTCTACTTTGGTTTGAAACTCGCAAATTAAACCAAATTCATTACAGGTTTTCTTTACGGCGTTCTTTCACCGCGCGTTTCATCGAGACACGTCCTGACGAGTCAGCTAGGGAGCTACCATTTGGAAGATTGTATTCTAACCAGTGCGTATCCCGTCGGTTGATTTATATAAGTAGCGAAGGCTGATTGACTATCATCTATAAGCCACGGAAGCCACTATGGTGCCATTGATGCTAAGCGCTACGGGCTTGAACGCCCGCCGAGTCGGATCTTGAGCGTCGGAGGGGGGTATAAAAGTGCTCTGTCTCCACTGGCAAGATCCTCAGGCCTCTCTTGTTCGCCCTTCAACTTGAAGTTCTCCTCCTCGTGTGACACTATCTGTACGTTCTCTTCAATGTCTTGACCCGACTAGAGATTCATATTTTTATATAGTCAAAATGCGTTTCTTTGCCACCTTACTCGCCGTCGCCAGCTTGACCTTGAGCGTCGTTTCTGCATCCCCAGCCCCGGCTGACCTGTCTAAACGTCAAGAAGCGCTGAGATTTGGAGTAGTCAATGTATCTCCGTCAGTTGTCACCGTTAACCAGGTGCGTGGAACTCTCTCGTTCCGAGTCCCCTTCAGCGGCTTACCACTGTTTGTTGTTGTTCTTTTTCTATGGTTTCTTCTGTAATCTATCGGTAGCCAATCACAGTGACCTACAACTCCACCCTCGCACAATACACTCCGGAATACGTCGACATCTACCTTCAAGGTCAACTCTCGGACCGTCCTACGCCGTACATCTTCATATCACGTAACGACTATGCTCCCGGTCAGAAAACACTCGTCGTGGACGCTACTGTTCGTCCCGCCTCATCACGTTTGCTCGTGACTTGTCGTTGACTCGCTTCTTCTTTTGACTAGGTTCCTGACGTGACTCCTTATCTCGAAGGCGCACCCGCAGCTGACGACTGGCTTATTTGGGCTTTCATCACCTACCCTGACGACGGGTTGGTGTTGGTAGGAGGAACATCTGCTGGAATCTCTATCAGTGAATGATGAGATACTTTCAGTCTCGGACTAAAGTTTCTTGGGGCGTTTTTGGGACAATTATGTGCTCAAGAATATCTTTCTTAGTATCGACTTAGTTTCTTCTTGATAATAGAATGTTTTCAAGTGAAATTTAATGATTTATTAACATACCGGACGCTCAAACAGATACTGCCAGATTCCAGTCGTTCATATATGTGCATACATTCATCGTGCATGTAAAAAAGCAGGTGAACAGCATCAACATCTAATTATTATTTCAAGTGCTTTCATCATGCCAGCATATCAGGTCGCAAATAAAGTATATGTATATAATATATGTAGCTCTAACCTAGTCCAACAAAACAGTGAACAGTCCTCTCGTCTGTCGTTTTAATGACACGTGTTAAGAATACCTGAAGGATCCGACCCTGCAAATACGCAATGCGCAATGCGGACGTAAGACAAAAAAGAAGAAAGAGCATGGGTCATGGTCAGCACCGCATGTACAGGAACGCACGTAACAAAATACTCACCAGGGTAGAACCAGAACGTGACACCAAGAATCAAGTATAAGCCTGTAAAAACGACAAATCAATATTCACCCTCATGGAACGGGAACGAGAGCATGCATGAGCAAGCGGGAGAAGGTCCCCGCAATATCCCCGGCGCAGGAAAGGCTCAAGATAGCAAGTGTAAACGGACGACGTACACATTAAGATCATGCCTTCTAGCCAATTCGACTTGCCGTCTTGCACACAGTAGTTGACAGTTATCACTGTAAAAAAAGAGAAGAACGAATGATTAATCCATATGACTCTGAGCATGTTTGCAAACCAGGCAACCGTACCTGCAAGGAACATCGTTATTGCTTCGTAAGGGTCGAACAGCAGTGTCATGGGTTTGTCGAGTATCCATCCGAGCGTGACAATGAACCTAATTGATGCAAAACCCAAAAATAAACCAGAGAGCATGTTGAATTAATAACCGAAACTCGAGCCTTAACAGCTCGCATGCGACGCAACAACTCACGGGATGACGAAAAGTGCAATTTGCTACCACAACGAGGCGAGGCGAAACAGAAACAGAAATCCAGTTAGCACCAATTAATACGGTCAACAAAGACATGCTTACAATACTCGACCCGACGGCAACACCAAGACTAAGCGTAAGCTTATCCTTCACAGACACCGTAACTGCGGTAACATGCTCTGCAGCATTCCCAACAATTGGTAACAAAATTACCCCGACAAACTCTTTGCTAATGATCCCGCCATCCGTCAGACCATCTATGGAATCCACAAGCCATTCCGCTGTAATGGCCACGAGCTGGAGGGAGGGAAAGAAGAACCTATCAGCCATACGAAGACAGGGCACGAGTTCGGAGGTCCTACCACAGTAACCACAACTAACAACCCAATCGTCATCGTAAGACTCATCTGCGGCTCCTCTTCCTCCTCCCCTTCCTTCTTCTCCTCTCCAGTACCACTCTCGACGTCGATATGATTTATATTCGGCGTCCCCCTACCGCTAGCCGGAATCGTCCCACTACCACTCATACTGTCCATCATCGACCGTGCATCTGACGTTCGCCCAGGTTGCAAGAAAGACATTTCAACGCCGTGCGCGCTTTCGTCCGCGGCAGTTAATGAGATTGAATCTTTGCTCTTCTTGCTCTTCTTGGGTCTCGGAGCGTATCTCGTAGACTTGATGATATCTCGTTCGTCGGTGTACAGAGCGGCATGCGAGTAGAGTTGGAAGAAAAGGTATGAGCCATATACTATTGGATGTTCAAATTAGAAGGCAGAATGCTGGAATAGATGAATGGCGTTACTGAATAATAATATTATCGCAACCTGTAAGACCCCTGACATCAATCAACCGCGTGGTTTTCCATGGAAGAGAACAACGCACCCCGTGGCTGACTTCCAAGATATCCTGACCCTCATTACTATCGACCGCCGTTGATGTATTGAGATAGAAAGCCGCGGGGAGGAGCACAGCAATAACGCTGATTGTCAGGAGCGACGAGTTCAGTTGCGATGCCACTAAACACAGTAAAAGATCTCCATGAGAGCAAAACCAAACGTGTACCAATGACACAAACCTGCACCAAATCCCTGTTCTGAAAATCGCACGCCTCCGGCGAAGAAGCACATACCCAAAACCAAAACTAGAGGACCGTTAGCCCGGAATGAGCTACGGAGGAACTGAGATGATATGCATACGCAAATTACTAAGTACCGAGCCGACCACTAGAGGTGTCTAGTTCAATTTCCGCTCCGAGCTCGATTTATGAAAGAACTCACAAGATGACTGGACTATGTGCAGTTTGCACTGTGTCAGTGCTATGATCTGGCAACCTCCGATCAGCTTCTATTATTGCATTCCTGGAAGAATGGAAACTTACGGCGACAATAAGCTCAACACTGTGACATGGCAGTTCAATTTGAGTCCGACATTCGTAGGGAGGCTAAAGAAATAAACGTACGCGTTGCCCTACCCAAAGAGAAGATACCGGTGAGGATAAATATCGAATGGTGACACATAGTAACCCACAAGAGTAGCGTTCAGGAGACCGGCGAGAGTTTGACCAACGCGTATAGAAAGTTCATCTGTTGCAAAAGCCAATAACTTGACATGGAACACGGACTGAGAGACAGGACTTGACAGCAGGCTGGAATGGATAACATACCTTGGCAAGAGGTATGATGGCGAGAAACGAAACTGCTCCAGCATTAGCACAAACTGTGTCAAACACCTCAACCCAACGCACAGATGAATATTGGCGTGTCCTTCTCTGGCGTAGCAAAATGTAGTGCCCACTAGCGTAAATGGTCAGCGAGACGAATCTTGTCTGGCCTAGAGCACAAGCAGGGGCTCACCGAGACCGGAATGAACAGCAGCAGTATATTTAGCCCTTTTTCCCGGAATCAATATCTGGTTAGCGACTGCGGAAAGCAGAAGACGTGGCACACGCACATGAAGCACATAATATAGATCTCAAGCTCCGCCAAACCGTAGGTGCAGGGCCTACTTTCTTCTCGGGTATTAGAAGACTGGTTGCGGCACGGCGTAGGTGGAACGAGGACATGGAGAATCGAGGATTGGAACCACGACGAGAGGATGTAGTCGGCCGTTTTGATAACAAATTGGATTTAGACTTGGACCCCTCATCAGAGCGTAGTAAGGAATCTTCAACGTGGTGTTCGATAGATGTTGGCGAGAATGCAAGTTGTCCGGAGTCTGGCGTGCATTCTGGGTATAACAACATGAGATTTGAGATGTTCGTGCTTTCAAAGTTGGAATAAGAACAAACCCAGAAAAGACATAAGAGAGGAAGGAGGAATGGAGGAATGGAAAGGAGTGAAAGGAAGTGGAAGAAATTGTGAATGCTGTGGATAAATAACACGCCTATATCATGCCGGCGACAAATTACTTACTGCGGGAATCGCTCAGTTCCTACGATTTGCCGTCAACACTGACGCCATTTGCTTTAGGCGTGGTGAAAGCATGTTCAATTTCCATTATTTTATTTAATCAACATTCTTCAACAGCTTATGTATGTAAACCGTACAGCTTTGGATGCATTAACAGCATAAATAACAATTATCACTCGGACAAGAAGAATGAAAGCAGTACGAAAGCTGGAGACATAAGGTACAGAGATTATAATAACACATGTTGCACAAGCTTGAAACAAAGGACACAAAAAGAGCGAAACTGACGCGACAGAGCACTTGAGTACCAGTAAACTACCTCCCATCAACGAAATCCAGCGTTGATTCTAACCCCATGAGTAACCTCTCTGCCCCATATGAGACTCCTTTCACCAGTCCTTTCTTCTTCTTCACGGGAGTTTTTTTTGCAGCGGAAACAGTTTCAACTTCCTCTCCTGACAACAAGCTCGAACCAGACTTCACCCGCCGAACAATACCCTTGGGTTTGGATGTTGGACTCGGAGGGGCTGGACTCTGCGGCCGAGACGTAGTGGTCTGCCTCAAATTCTGTAGTGAGCCTGAGGTCGACATCGGAAAAGACAGCCTATGTCTTCGGCTTGTTGAGCCAGCATCAGTGGTAACGCCATCCGAGGGATCTATCGCATTCGGCCTCTCCTTCTCCTTCCCTTTACTTTTGGAAGACTTCTCCTTCACCACCTCTTTCTCTTTCTCTTTCTCTTTCCCTTTATCTTTGTCCTTCTCGCGCCTTGATTTCTCCGTTTTTGGCTCTTTCTTCCTCAATAGCCCAGGGCCCCTCCCCAATACACTCGACGATCGACCTAACGATGCCGAAGAAACCGAGGACATGACAGTACTAGCTCGACCTAGCACTGCATGGGTAGTGTCAGAATTCAGACCTGTCGTAGCGTCTATACTTGTTTTTTTGTTCAACATTTGCGAGGAAGACGCAGAATTAGCAGTCGAAGATGATGCTGGTAAGACAGAATGGGATTGCGACGTCGATACTGACATTATAGGCATACTCGGTCTTCGGCCGTAGGCGAGCGTTGACGAACCAGGTTGAAACTCCTTCTCCCTCGCAGACTGAATATTGACCTGTCCACTGACAAAAGACGTGCAGTCGATCAAACCTGTAGATGCATGATGCATCAGACTCGGCACAATTGTCCCGTCACTCCTGACTGAACCGCTAGCCAAACGACGATGCATAGACTGCGAACCACTCGTAATTTCGCTCGTGTTCCCGAGATCCTCCGGCATGTGGCCCCCGTATGACAACGCAGGAGACGTAGCAGAAGAAGGTGGGTCGGCATTCGATAATCCAAAGCTCAGCCGCCGTCCACGAGGTCTTCCGAGGCTTTCGTTAGAGGAAGGAGAAGTCAGTCCAGACGACACCGCAGTCTCCAGGGCCGGCGTACCAAGACCATAAGCCAGCGCGAAAGGAGATACCTGTATCCCTGCGGAAGACCCAAACGAGCGGCTGATTGTGCTAGAAACGGATGAGGCTTGGGATGTGTGATGCTGGTGACCAACTTGCTGCTGAGGAGTGCTGACAACATTTGAGGGAGAAGGGTATGAAGGAGTCGCCAAAGAGGTCACTATAGCTGACGGTTCCAATGCCCATCGTCGTTCCTGTTGCTCGCGGTAATCATCCTGTTGGTAATCCCAAGGATCTCCTACTTCCGAGAACCCCAGACTAGCCTCTGTTTCCTGGCGCTGCTTCTCTCGGACCTCTTCTTGCTCCCGCACTTTAGCTTGACGTCGAATGTCGGCCATCCACCCCAACCACTCGGCATCACTACTCTCCTCGCCGCTATCGCTGTCCCCCATGTCTACATAACCCAATTTCAGCTCTGCATGATCCACAGCACTCTGACCGGTCCCTGCGTTGGCATAAATAGAATCCTCATACGAACTCTCCGCCATAGAGGATACGTAAGAATGCATACTGTGTCTCCTTGACGCCACCGATGGCGAACCGAGTTTCTCGACGGATGGTCCCGCGTGCTTAGAGGAGCTAGAAGAATCCAGCCCCATAGCTTTATTCTCTTGTTCCAAGGTCAACTTCCTATCTCTTCTCCTCCTAAGCCTTCGCAGACTAGCATCCTCTTCCTCATTCTCACCACTGCCTAGACTTTCCATCCCTCCTGGAGATTTCTCGATACTCCCTTCGTGCACAGTGACGCTCCCCAAAGTGGATCCTTTGATACTTCCGGAACTCAGACTCAAGCCAAGCTCTTTTGCACTGAAAAATTCTGTGCTGGATGCATCCCCCCATAGAAAGAGCTCCATGGCTCTCGACAAGTCCCCCATCCCTGCTCTCTGAGCTTTCATCACCACTTCCATACGCCACTCTGGGTACGGCAGGGCACCAAAAGTTCCGTACGCGTTCTTCTGTAGCGAGCTCTTAATTATCGAATACTTCGACTGAGAATGCTTTATGTTCCTCGACCACGAAGGAATCTTCAATGAAAGCGGATGGCGCACAGAATCAGACTGGTGGACGCTCCGACTGCTTGTTGTAGTTGTCGTAGTCAGTATCTGAGGAGATATATCATATACTGAGGGTCGAGGGGAGGAACGCATACGATATTGCTCTGCCTCTGTTGGTGGTGCGAACGTGATAGGGGACGTGGGGGTCTGTGCACCATCTCGAACCACATTGTCCGAAGAAGCCTGACCTTCTTCGGCACGACCTGACTCTCCTAGAGATTGAGAATCTCGAAGCGATGTGGTCGGTGATGTCGGCGGGGAAGGCGACGAAGTCTTAATGTGGGGACCTTCACGTATGACGCGCTCCTCAGAAACGTCCCCACCTGCTTCCTTGCCGCCACCGCCTGGATGAGCTCGACTCCACCCCCCAGCTGAGGGATTAGCCTCAGGGTTTCCAGAAGGTCTCCATGTAGACGTAGCCGGTGGTCCAGGGAAAGCAGAGGTGAATGCGGGCGTGGGAGCTGGCGTGGTAGGCGTTGAAAAATTGAAGGTCGGCAAGGCGGAAAGGAAACTGGAATGGACTACATGAGGTGCATGACGATGGAGAACGCGAAGGAAAGATTTGAAGGCTGAACGGGAATCAGATCAGACCACCGTCTTAGTCGACACACAAACATACCGTGATCATCACCCAAGTCTAAAACAATCCATTCGCTATCTGGCTCGGTCCTGCGCCTTCCAGTGCTAGGTCGACGAGGGGGTATCGCTCCATTCTGACGTGTTTTTCCACCTTCTTGGGCATTAGCATCATCAGTCCCACCAGCACCTTCCCCTCCACTAACCACCACATAACTCGTGTCTGCACCGGCATCCGCATCTGACTCCTCCTTTCTCCCAATTTCAGCCCCTCTACGTAATCTTGCAACATTAGCTGCAGCACGATCCAGTCCTTGACGCCTCCTTCTATCAAAACCATAACTGTACCCGGCGGGGATCCCATACCCATAGCTTCGATGAGATAGACCTTCCCCAGACCAGTCACTCTCGTCGTCGCTATGCGCGAAAACGGGAGACGAAAGTGTACCCCCTGACCCAGATAGCTCATCAGAGTCAGCATCCGACCCGATGAGGTTTGCACGACTCCCGAATAAAGGCTTAGTGCTGAGCTCTACCGGATGTCCAGACGCATCTTGTCTCCGATGTGCGCGATCGTCAGGCTCGGCTTCATCGTCAGATGCAAGCCCGTCCTCGTCCGCTTGAGCTTCTGAGGTCGTACCACTTGGAGTTTCATCGGCAACTTCGTGCAAATGATACTCTGTATCATCAGAGGTTACTGCCCCCATGCCAGAACGCAGACGGAGCGGGGGACACTGCACAGCTGCCATCGCCGTAGAAGATGAGGACTTGGAACCAGGAGTCGCCAAAGGCATTTTATCCTTTCCTTTCTCTCTAGGGCCGCCGGGAATAACCCTCAGTGATGAAGAACGAGGTTTCCCTTGTATAACGTTAACGGTCCTACCGTCAGCATGAGCGGAAGGCAATGATTTGGTATTCAATGTAATCTTCGGTTTCACCAACGTCAAGGATGAACTTGACATGTTTGACGTCGCGATAGGTCCCGGTAGAGATGCAATCGATGCTGCGGCGAACGAGGGAACCTTCCCAAAAGATGCGCCGGCCGAAGTTGTTTCTAATGGCACCGACGAAGAGATGCCCGGCTTGGACGCGGTTCCGGCCCCGGTATTGGAAGACATTGAAGGGGTGGGGACGGTTCTGGATATGGGGGTTGAATTGAAAGCAGATGGGGTTGTCGGGGATCTAGGTTCCTTGGGTTGAGAAGATTTCGTGTTAGAAGACCGGAACTTTGCGGCCTTCCCAGTAGTAGGAACATTTGCGGGACTACTGATAGATACCAGAGTTGACACTGGACGGACGGTTGCCTTCTGTGGCTGATGAGCTTCCTGAGCATCGTTCACGTTGACATTAACTCCTTCGGAGAACCTTGTAGTAGTCATCTTTACCTTGAACTTGGCGCATACAATGCGTTGAACGGAGCCGGGCACCGTAGCTGCTGCTGCAGAGCGACCAAGTTGCTCAGAACCGCGGATTTCAGCGAGGGCGGACAACGGAAGAATTTGTGTGGTTGCCGTTAATGACTCCTACGTATAGAAATACGTCAGTCACCTCATAGAACAATTTAGAAAGAGTATCGGCGGAAGCATAAAGGAAGGGGAGGCACAAGAACGCTTCCAATAGTATAAAGCAACGAATGGTGAATATTAAAATGAAGTGAGAACTTACCGTACATTCCTTCCTGAGATGTAATACCCCATCCTTGATAAAAATCCATCGTTCCCTCCACTCAAGTTTACTTGACCTTCCTCGGTTATAGCTTCCATTGTTGATATTGCCTCTACCACTCCTACTACTCATCGTATCCCCTTGAGAGCTGTAGACGGGATGGGTTCGTACGCTTGACGTCGAAGCCCCGCCCAATAGCTCTTTCTCACTCCCCACTGACCTCTTTTCTCTCCTCTTGGTTGACTTCGCTCGCGATGGAAGGGATGCAATGGTGTCTGCAGCACCACTAGGATGACCATGGGCCCCACTCATTTTCCAGACAGCCTCGACCGTTGCCTGTGCTCCTGAACCAAGCTTAGGCTTGACATCAGACGCCTCCCTTGCCTCCTTATCTTCTGCCGGTTCTCTTGGTGCCCTTCTATCGCCACTTTCTTGTGCATTTGGATGCGACCTTGCCTCACCGCGGAAAACAACCCTCAGTGCTTTCACCCAGCCTTCCCAGTATGGTTTGACGTATTCCATCGAAAGCTCCCTCGGAATCTTCAATATGACACCAATACGATGGATCTCTACCAGTTCGTAAGGTTGTATTTCGTACCAGGATAAAAGGTAATGATGTTCGAGAATTTGGCCGGTGGAAAAGCGAATGAGAGTGAGAAGAGCAGGGTGATAGGTCGCATATGAGCCCTTGCGATTTTCCGCTCCAGCAATGTGAGTCTTCGCCGAAGAAGCACTCTGCGCTGCTGATCGCGTGTTCGCCAAGGAGACAGCATTCGTCCGGTCCGCTGACGTGCGAGCAGTTTGGGGATTCCGTTCGAAATACCCCAAATATTGGTTTCGATGGGCTTTTCGCCCATTTCGTGGCTGAATGTCCAACTCTTCTCCCATGTCATCTGACGAGTATTCATCGTCTTCTTCGTAGCCCATCATTCCCATGGCTTCTCCGTCCTTCTCCAACACATCTCTCGGTCGCCTAATAAGAATATCGTCATCGTCGCTAGAGGCCATCCGCAAATCAGCCGACGTGCTGGCTTCACCAGGTCTCGAGCTTCCGGCCTCGGGCGGTGCAATCTCGGCAAAGACGATTGGTGAAGCTGGACGCCTGATCGGGCGAGTCCTGGGTTTTGGCGGAGGATCAATGGGCGGTAATGGAGACGAGCTTGATGTAGACGCAGTATTGGAGATAGAATTGGAGACACATTTCGATAACAGCCAGGCTTTCACCTGGTCAACTTTCCAGGACGGATCGACATGGGTTACAAGCCATTGATCATATGGAACTGCATAAAGAAATTAAAACCAGAGATCGATGAGCGGAAAGGACACAGTCACAAGAAGCAGGATAAAGGTAAAACGATAGAAGTAATCGTCGAGGCACGCTCAGGTAGCCAAGAAGAATAGAAAAAAGATTGAGTTAGAATAGAAAAAGAAAAAAGGCCTGAGCGATTGAAGAAATCAGAATGAAAACTTACTAAATCTGCACGCCAGTGTCAACAACTTCGTCTCATGCTCCTGCTTAGCTCCAAAGAGCGAATCCGAGGTATCCATCGCACTTGAAGCTCCCAATCTAGGTCTCGATATTTATATTCGCACAAGAGACCTGGAGACCCCCGTCTTCCTCCTCTATATACCTTGCCCAGCTTTCCTCCGTATGTACAACACGGGCTGCCCAGTTGCAGTCTGCAGCACCCTCAGCACGTTAGGGCCGTGTTCAAGAGATTCGCGATTACAATAGAGAAAAAGAGGACTCGAGAAAGGGAGCAAAAGGCGGGTAACCACTTCCTTCACAGAACACACAGCAAAGGAGCTGCCAATGGATGTAAGGGATGCAGTGGTCCAGGGAAGCTCTTTGATCAATTGGCGCTGCCGCGGGATCAAAAAGCACGTGAGTGCCACGTGCAAAGATTGCGTAATATTACCGCCGAGTGGCCGGGATTCGGGGTTGCACTTGCGGTGCCGAGCTCGGCGAGGAGCTCGATATTCATCGATTTCAGATCACTTTCGTGAATTGTACTCAAGGCGCGTAACAAGTCTCTCTGATTATTCGAATCTAGAAACCGTTCATTTTGGTACCATCTTATCAGCGGCTACTCAGTCAACCTGAGTCGGGGCCGACTGGCGCTTCAAGGGCGCTTACAGACAAGTCTAGTCGCTCAAATTTGTAAATTTGATCTTCATCGCTGTGTGATCAGATATTCTTAATCGTACTTTGAGCCTACTTGACAAACTCTGAGCGTGGATAGTAATTGATGAACTCAGCCTGCCGATGGCCAATGCTATATTTCATATAATTATTGTAATTGAACAAATCCAGCGTTCGTTTTTTCATTATTCATTTGCAAGTCCTCCTAGGAGAGATACGGAGATAGCACGCTTGACGAAGGCCATACTAATAAGAGATTGTTGCTATATGTATAGTATACATGGTCAAATGAATGCGTCGCAGGGTGGTAGTTGTGTAAGTATCATTGGTCCAAGCAATTCCCATCTCAAGGTCCATGCTAGACTGTGTAAATCACTAATGCGTATCCGGAAACCAGTACGTTAGCTATGATGATACGAAACAAAGATATCATGCCGAAGATCACAAGCAGTCGTGTGCGGAAAGCTGCTGGGTATGATTGATTGAACCCGAGCTAGGTGCTTGTAGTCAGATTTTCGAAAGTGAGAGCACCCACAGTAAAAGGAGAAAAGGATTGAGCCCAATCGCTGGAGAAGCAGAGGTGTTGCTCATTTAAAACGGCGCTCTCCGACTTTTTGTGCTTCAAGTGCGACTCTACGTTGTGATTACTGCCATGGGGACAGTAACCGAGGATGAAACGAAAAGGAGTCCGACGCGGGAGGTCGTTTACATACGCATTGAAAACTGCGTTGATAATATCAGCTCTTGTGAACGCTGTGTATGGATGCTCAAGTAGTTGATCATGTACTCAATGTACACGCATACAAATGCAGAGAGGAACGGATAGACCCGGGAGTATAGAGACTAGGCACGCCGCCTTTAGGCTGACCTCCAATGCAGATTCTGTCACTGTCCGGATCTGTGCAATATGAATTTATCTTACAGCGGCAACAGATTATGAATCAAGGGGACATACCATGATATCGTGGCGATACCTCCGACAGAATCCTTTGTTTTTACCAGATCAAGGAATTGCACTCTCAAGGCGAAGTCAATTACCTTAATGCCCCTATAACCCACAGCAAGATGACCGCACAATGATTCAACTAACCACCATTTCCTGTGCTAGAACGGGATGTTGCTATGTACAATGAGCACAGGGAAACCATCCACGAACACTCACCTACATGGGCCCGGACCAATGGGATTCTATGTAGCTGGTCTGTAAGGAGTAACGTCTCGACTCTCCACGAGGAGCCAACAGGTTGGTGTGAGATTTCGCGGGCGACCAAGAATGGCACACTTTAGGGGCTACTCGCATTCCTCCACCTTCAGACAGCGTGAATGGGTGTCAGCGGTTGGGTATATATGTAGCATTCATGTAACTTGATATCTCGCTGTCGTGAGAGGCAGTGCGGGTCGAGAAAAGGTATACGAACCTGCATGGGTGCCGAGGTAGAGAATTACTACGATCGCAAGGAGAATTTCGTATTTGCAGAATCATGGTTGGGTAATTTCTAGCATGATATATTCCCAATTCAAAGAGAGAGAGAAAAGGAAAACGGTCGACGTCGATCCCACTCCGAGTGGCGGTTCAAGAACAGACGGGTGTGACACGGTGAAAGCATATTGAGTGGTGGTGCAATAGAGAAATTAGAGGGATGTTGAGATCGCCAAAATTTGACACCGAACGTCGTCACCGTCAAAGAGCGTTAACGTTCTATGGCATGCGTGCCATTGCGTACATTAATAGCAGCGATGAAACAGTCAATAATCGGACAGATGGTGTGAGATGCTGAATAGTGAACATTGGGTAAATGCTCACTTTCATAGCCTGAGCCACAGGACCTCGTGTTGCATTGACTTTTCACCGTAAGAAGTGCTCGGTCAAACTGTCAAACTGTACGAGATGCTCTCGAAAAACTACTCTCGAAAAATTTGAAAGTCCGATGTAATTACGTAATCATCCTTTTCTTGTTTTCTTCTACGAACATATCTCGTTGCAATTTTTCCAACGACCGTTTCCGGCTGCAGCGCTGAACCCGTGAGGCCTGTGAGGTTCTAACCTACTACGACTCCGAGTGTTTTTTTTTTTTTTTTTTTTTTGCAACTTTACGAAGCTTCAACTTGAACTTTGAAGCTGCTAGATGTCGCTCTTATGCAACCAGGATGTCCAACTCATTCAGATCTGCTCAGTGCTCTCCTACAAAGCTTGTCATTAGCATTCCTGGCTTTGTCTCGTCCTCTTCCAAAGATTACTCCACCACGAAGATGAGTAGAGAGTCCTGATCCTGGAACATTCGGAGGTACATTTTATGCGTTTTTGCCGCTAATGTTGGCCGTGTGCGTTCTCTCTTCTTTACTACGATTCTGACTCTGTGTTGGGTGTCGGCATAACTGACGTTAGTCGGTCCAGAAAAACATTCATGGACTACGAGTAAAGAATTTCAACAAGTACCGATGTTGTGGATACATGAAGCTCAGCGCTCAGCCTCGGGGTCTTGGACGGGTGCTGAATATCCGTTGAAAGAACCTACAAGAATGGCGTTCTGGACTGTATTCCTGTCTGGGGTATAGCTTTGTTTTTCCAGTACCTCTTCTGTTGCAAGACCGGTTGTCGCGCCTTGTTGGTCACCCTTGCTAAACCCGATCCAAAAACCGGGAAGTACCCACACACCATGACGTATGTAGACAAATTGCCCACATCGTACTTCCGGTATCATCACGCTGATGAAAAGTACAATTTACACATACAGAAATGCAAAACAACCGCCCCGCGGGGTAAAGCTGTCCTTGGATATTGTATTCAAGTTAAGAATCGGAATTTCGCTGGTCAATTTGGTCACGAAATCAAATCAACTTGAACATTCCAGAAATATAATGATTCTTCAGTTCTGGCCCAGATTCGATTTTTACCATGTTTAGCCGGAATATTTGGCCTGTCAAGTTTGGCTCTCCTCTATTCCCGAGTGGCGTGGTCTTGAAAGGAAAGCGTGTCATCAAGTGTCTCAGAGAAATCAATCAAGGTATTGAAAAAGATAGGACAAGATCTTCGTTGAATCAGTTGAAGGCTCTCGGAGATTGTCAAATATGCTAAAAAATTCACTTCCTAGCTGCTAAGAAAATTCAGGAGAGTGGTATATGGCCCTCCAAGACTTGCACTGCGCAGTACATGACTGTCAGGTTGGGTCTTCCACGGACTAGTAAATGTCAAAGCTGTTAGTACCCGCACACGTGCGTACTTTGAAAAGTACCTTCCCGCCACGTTCTATTCATTTCATGTTTCAACTCATGGCGCAGTAGGTCTTCGTCATGTAAAATAGCTATTCTGCCTAGCTGAAGTTGTTGATGGTAAATATCACGTTGGGATTTCCCTCGTTTGATCGGATTAGAGATAAGAGTTGAATTGTTATACTACAGCGACAAGCTACCGGCAAACATTCATGTACCGTATTAGAAACTGAGGCTTTTTGATGCGCAGCAGTTTTTAACGATGTCAGTTCGAAACCCTATACCATCAGTCAACAATCAGTAGATATGGCCCGCATATATTCTCTCAATTCAATCCACTACGACTGCGGTCAGTTCTTCATGCTCTCTCGTTCGTTTCAGCCTCCAGGGCGTTCATAGCTATTCGTGCTCCAACATTACCGGTACTCCACTCGTCCGAATGTCTTTGGCGGTAACACTGGTAGACGAAAGGACTCGGATTGCCATTGGTTTGAGAAGTCGGACGGCATTCACGGATGGCGGCCTTGTTAAGGTTTGTGACTTCGGCTTATCGAACGGTCTGTATCGCTGTCAGTAAAGGTTAGTGCATTCTCTGAATTAAACTTCTTACTACTAACGACGAGTAAAAGGCCAAGGCCGCTTAAAGAATTCTGGCACTTTCCAGCAGTCCCTTTAAGATTGAAAGTTCCTCGTGTTCATTTATAATCTAGATTGTTTAAGAGCAGTTGCTTGAAATGTACAACAATCACCCAAGTATCTTCATTCGTCTCTAGTAATATACACACAATAATATTAGAGTATAGATACTTCAAAGAGATAGCAAGTGCTAGATCGTGTCTAATCTACTATTATACAACGTCTTCTACTACTTATTTACGAATCGAATCTAGACAAAGTCCATTTACCCACCATCCTCTCTACGCCTTCTCGGTCCTGCCGATTCAAAGACGTTTGTAGATGTGCTAGAGCGATATGAGCCCAAAGAAGTACTAGTTCCCCCGTATGAAATGCACAATTGTGCAACGGGCAAGAAACAGAAACTGAGGTTTGTGAGCGTGTGGTATTGTCAGGGGTGTTAGACAGCGAGGAAGCAACTTCCTGAAACGATGAAGAGCAGTGCGTGCCAACATCAGAGGAAGTATTCTGGTCTGGCCAGTTGCCATACACTGGCGGGTAGAACATGGACCATTCGTCTCCAGCTGGAGGCAATGTCACAGCAGCAGAGCTCGGAGTGAGGTGATGCTCGTCGTTAAAGATCTGAGAGTTGTCTACTGATGGGTTGGAGAAGAGAGTCGATGTGGGTGAGGGTATGATGTCGATGGTAGTATTGGGGTCAACAGTTGGTTGGGTGCTGAAGAGAAGGGAGGATACGTCTGTCGGATATTGTGTAAATGAAGCAAAAGGATCCGGCTCCGGGACCGATGGCATCGAAGCATCATGAGTTTGATAACTCGATGATCCTGACTCGGACTCGAGCCCAGAAATTATGGAGTTAGGGGATGATAGCGGCATGATCATCTCCTCACTTCCATGCATTGCTTGATGTTCTGATGTTCGCTGAGCCTTCATCAATCTGTTGTAGCGGTTACGACACACGACTGCTGGCCTCCCAGGAAGACTATTCGCAATGACATGCCATTGCGAGCTGTGGGATTTATATAAGTCCAGGAGTAGATTATCCTCCACAGCTGACCAAGGAAGTGTGGATATGCTTGGACACAGCTTTTCTTTCCAGCGTTTAGCGCATTGGTCGTCGGTACGCCCTGGAACGTCTTTGGCAACTTTCCACCAAGTGAAACCGTGTCGCTTTACAGCCTCTCGTAAGAGATTGTCCTCATCAGTGGACCAGCGACCCCTTTGAAGACTCGGATCTAAAGAGTGAACCCAGCGCTTCCGGCAGCTCTTATTTGACCGCCCTGAAAGTTCAGTGATAGGTGAGTTTAGAGGTGTGGAAGTCTCGACGAGGAGCCTCATACCGGGAAGTAGAGATGCAATGATCTTCCAGTTGTTCTTTATTCCATAGCGTGCAACTGCCGCTTTAAGGGCCTTATCTTCGACCTTCGACCATCTGCAGTTTCTCGAGTCCAAAGTCGTGTTGACAACCATGGTTTGGGATGGGTGACTGAGTCAAGTGAAAGCAATAGTTCGTCCTTTAAGAAGGCATCCGATCTTTCCGAAACGATCAGAAGCTCTTATATAGCCTCAGTTCAAAGCAAGCATTACAGCGAGGCTTGTTTGGTCATCCCGAGGCCAATACTATGAATGTGAACGGCCTCATGTAATCGGCCGGCCCCAGGCACTCCAAAAATGCGGAGGGGATACAAATCAGACACATTGAGAACGTAACAGTAAGAGCCATGCACCGCGTTACCCTTCAACAAACTAAATTACACATTTGTGATTCTGCGTGATTAGACAAGCGTCTCGATGGAGAAAGCGATCTAGGATGTGAGGGAACCACCCGGGAATCCGAGCTAAACGGAAGGGGATTTGTTATCGTTGAATAGAATGTCGGATATAGATACACGGAGCGAGGACACAGATGAGCTCTCGAAACTCATCGGCAATGCTTCCAGTGGTGCTGGTTCCAAGAGAGGCTATATGATACTTCAGCAATGCTAAGTTTGTAGGAAGAATAGCATCTGACTTGCAAAAGGGAGTTCGATTCACGTACATCAAGCCAAAACGGTCGCAGAACGTAACATCTGAAGCATCTGAAGACTGACGTGACCGTACCGCGTCACCGTCCTAATGGGTTGTTGTCAATTATCAACATTCGAAGTTGTTTCGGAGTTGTCGGAGGGTCCCCTTAAGTGCCTCGATATCCCCTTTGATTGATGTTGACTGGCGAGGCGCTCGAAGCGAAATCATACTTATTGTGCATCCAGTGGTATGTATGTAGCTGGAAATTAAGCACGGCAATCTCTGAAGCTGTGTCGCTGGGTCAACAGCCACACCGAACGCTTTATCGCCCCAAGAAGATTGCTCGATGCACGCCGTATTTCGCTACCCGAGGACAATGAACAACGTCCATCAAATCGTTGAAACCGATTCTCCAGATCGTTATTTTGACCCTCCGGCCATCCAGCACCGGCTCTATATGCTATTTGAGCCAGTCTACATCGGAAATGACAAGAACAAGGATCACATCCAGCTAGTCGCAGAACCATAGCAGGTATTCACAACGCTAATTTGTCGTTAGCATCCCACCACAATTAAAATCCCCGAATCACTGGATTCGGAAATTGGTTAAGAAAACCACTTACTCCAGTGAAACCGTAGACCGAAAGAAAGGAAAAGTCAATTGAGTACTAGGCGGTTTTTGTGAGGCCCAGATCCGCCAATTTAATTACTATCTGCAGAGGGAGGGGGCACAGCATAGAAAACGCGCTGGTGCTGACTGTTAGTTGTCAGTACCGACCCAAACATCAGTCATGAAGATACTAAAAGAAATGATTGTTACAAATTATCATTGATATTCATAAGCAAGGAAGGTCTCAAGCGCTCACCTGAGGGTCGGAAGGCCTACGACGTATGTCATATCTGTCTTGAGGAGACATCAAACCCGCTCGTTGCTGAATAGATATCACGGTGGCGTAAACACCCCACATTTAAAGGAAATAGGAATACAATGCGCATTCACTACTTAGCTCCTGCGCAGTACGATTGTCGATCTGCATCAGAGATCAGGTCAAGGCCGATTTTGAGCATTGTTCTAGAGTCGAAGAATGTTAAACGTGTGCAGATGCGACACACCTTGTTACTGCCAGGAACAGCAAGCAAGCTGTAGATTCATCATTGAGACAGAAAGAATCGGCAGTTAAAGTTAACTTTGGATGAGTATCATCCATCCAAAATGCCAAAATGCTATACCGTTGCGCGCGCAGAAAAATCAACAGGCACTGTTGTTACAACATCCCGCCGCGGTACGTAAATCATGCTTGTGAACACACGGCTTGTGAACACACGGAAAACCTGACAATACAGTATGTCCCGACTAGGTGGAAGATAAACCAGAGTATTTCCACATAACGCTTGAATCAAGAAGATCTATCATGTTCAATTCGTCAGCGACAACAACAGACATTATTGATTCAAATCGTGCAGGATAAACCCCATAATCAAAGTTTGACTATACTTAACGTGGATATGACTTCTTTTGTCGACAAAAAAAAAACAATCAAAGGGCAGGGATGACCGAGCCTTACCTGGGATACGGCGTAAACATAGCTAGATGTGATATCCGTCGCACGAGTACGAGCAGTCGATTCGTTTTGCCACGCTTCATGTTGCCACGAGCTCCAGATCATCGCAAATTGAGTACCACCGTCTTCTCGAATGCAATCCGGTGAAAAGTAGGACCCGAATGATTTTCGTTATCAAAGCTAGAAAATTGAAGACTTTGCAATTTTCAGGATTGGATGCCATGACTTCCGCAGCACGACCATCAGTCAATGCAGCAAAGATAGGCTTATTGATGGTACCTCACAAAATTCTTGTAAATCGCCGGATAGAAAACAGAACAAAGAAGGAATACATAGAATCGGATGAAGTGAGGGTGCTGGCAATGGCGTGGTAAAGCGTGACAGTGTGACGAACGTCACAATTTCCTCCACCTTTCCAGTTCCAACCTCCGTCTACCGTCTGTAACACGCTGCTCCAATTATCGAAACGTTCATGGATGTCGGAAGCCACAAAAGGCTTTAAATCTAGGGAACTGCCCTGCCACTAGTGACCGGGAATATAGCACAGATAAGTGGAGTACTTCTTGAATGTACATGCAACTCCAGCAGCACACAGGTGACCCCAGCAAAATCCTTCCGATATCATTCAAACAATGTTCGCCACCTGGCAGTTAGGATACTCCAGAATGTCACGGTATGTCTCCTGCGCGCTGTTTCATGGATGTTCTTGACAAAGCTAATGTAGTCAGAACCTAAGTACAACTTGAAGCCTGCAGCTCCTTAAGGAGTTTGCCCCCAGCTATCTTCACTACTAGTCGTCCGCAGCAACTGTATCGTGTTTCTCCTTCAAGTGTTGTGGTCTGTCGAATCTTTTCACTCACACCTGGGATGTCTCTCCGCACTCTTCTTCTATGACTATCTGACCTGGACCAGAATCAGAGTGTTGTCGTAAACCGGCCCATTTATCGGTGTTTGTAAGTGATTTTTAACTCGTTCAATTCTTCTGCGAATGGGATTATCGAAGGTGCGTTCGTGAGAGACCGAAACAAACTACGACAGACAAGGCTTGCCAAGACTTGCGTAAGTTCAAACCCCTTGCGAATTTCTCTGGATGTCCGTTGACATCGTTTTTTGATTCAGCTACTAGTCATCGCGTCAATAGTTCATACTACACCTGTCCTCCGGATTTTGCGGCTTTTCCAATACATTCCGATATATACACAGACGGGTGTGCGTATTCTTTTATGGTAAGGATTCGAATAGCATGACATTGCTTTGATCAATGCAAGCCCTCCAAACACCGACCATGTAGAAGCTAACTGTTTCTGGGAACAGGAATAACGAACTTCGGCATTCAGCAGCCCGTACGTTATCTTCAGCTTTCCATAGCACAAATTCCTGATAGCCTCGAGGGGTACGCTGAAGGAATTGGGAAATTGTATTGACAAACCTCTAGTGATTTGCAATTATGCCGACTCTTTTTTGTCTGTGCATAAAACTCAATAGAATTGTTTCGGACAACTAGTCATTTTGTGGGAAAACTTTCACCCTATACAAACTCATCCTCAAGGATCAGCATGGCCCGAAGTTGAGTGTTGTAACCAAGGCTCTGCACCGAAATCTGATGTTGCTGACGGTGATGAATTGCACCTACATATGATCATGTGCATTGGCCGTGTTGGTCGGGCAAGTATTCCTCGATGATCTACTTGTCACTTCACCGGCACCATCTACCTCACTTTGAGCGCTGGCTATAGGGAAGATTCAAGTCAGTGGAGTTCACTGGACTCGAGTCGTATTCTGTAACAATACACCACGCTTCAACAACGCCAGTGGTGAAACGGTTATCATGCTTGCCTTCCATCAGCACGTTAGCAAGCGGCGGGGGTTCGACTCCCTCCTGGCGTATCCTTTTCAACTGCGTTCCTCTTGATCAAGAACACCTCCCCTTCACCTTCAATACAACCCCTACTCTACACTTGGTCAAGTGCCAGAAAACCGGGCCATCCTCAAGTTCTATAACCTTTTACACACTCCGGAGCCGTCATATCTCCTCAAGATCGGTATCAGCATTCAACGCAAACGCAATTTACCTCCAAAGTTTTACAGAGATCTATATGATATCTTCGGCCGTAGATGCACTATCACAAGCTGGAATATACTTCGCTGCAACCTAGGCTTTTGTCAAAAAAGTCAGATCGTCGGCCACTTTTTGGGTTCCCGTCCGTGCTAGCTTCAACTTAGCTTGGTCAGTGTTTAGAGCTTCGTACATGCACAAGGATCTAGCAAGTAACTAGCAGCTGGAAGCACAAGCCGCTTCACAATTACCATTGCCCATCTCATGCTAGAAATTCAAGTTTTTCTACAAGGCTTCGCACGGTGGGGGTAAATACCCTCCACGGACCCAAGAAAATCCGATAAATTATAACCCCTGTGAGATGCTGCCAATCCTAGTCAGCATTCATTGAGTCCGTCACTGGTCAGTATACATATCTATCATGATATGTACAAATTCACAGTCATGACGACGATCAGAGGCGCCACAGAGTCGGACGTTCATGCACACCCATCACGACCGTTCGGAGTTCAAACGTTCAAACGTTCAAGCTCAAGTTGCGGCAACAAGTTTGTGGCGGCTCGAGCGTGAGTGCGAAATAATTCAGGCTTTGCTGACTTGGTGAGAAGTATCAAGTCCGCGCATTTTTCCTAATTTCTGTCCCGCCAGTAAGGTGTTGCCTTGGCGCAAGCATTCCAAATCGGAAGCAAGACTTTCGAGTCACTGAAGAGTGCAAACCAACCGATACCAGAAATTCCAACTAATACTGAACGACAAGAGCTATGAGATACAGCAGACTCTGCCGCAAACATCACCATGTAACTGCTATAAATTGACTTTATTGTCTCTAGAGACGAGAAAGACTATGTTCACTGCCGACGTACCAGCATCATTGTAATTAATCCCTATCGGACTGAGGATAAACATGATTGAGGTAGGTGTTGACTTCACTACATGACAGCTCAAACAGGATCAAGCGTCTGCGCGTACGTCTGGCGGTCTAGTGTTTCATTTGGCAACAGCTTTCGAAATGAGAACGCTTTCAACGCCCCCATTTGCGACTCCTCGACGAAAGTTATGAAGACTTCAAAGGTACTGCCAATACCGCTACATCGTTCGCTAGATCCAGTTGTGACAGTGTCATACTGCACAAGTTCGCGGGCCCGCAAGCCCGCGCTCCACGAAATGAGCCAGGTTAATTTCATGGCAGTAGTATTACTTTAGTGCTCACCCCTAGGCAGCTTGCTTTGCTGTATTGCCGATGCCCATCCGTACGTACGTGAACCTCCGTCTTCGTACAAATCCCGATTGCGAAGATGTCGGGAGTGTCATACATTGACATGTTCAACAGTGAGCTTACAAGCTCTTGGTGGGAGTCTGCCTCGACACTGGCCAAAAGGAATATGTCTGCAGTAAGTGCCGACGGATACCCCCCGCCCGATGTCAACAAACTGCCATGCAAAACCCAAATATCGATTACATACCTACGCCGTCGTTGCGCATTCATCAATCTGATGACCTCAGGTTAAATCAACTGGGATAACTTGAATGTAAAAGACATTTATTAAAGTAGCAGCCCTGATGATCTTCAAGAACCCTTACGTCAAAGATAAGCAACATTTTGGACATTGAGAGCGGTCTGGTCAAAGCAAGGGGATAAATGTTCCCCGATACACATCAATCCACGGGAGGAAGTATACATTAACAGACGTCACCTTATATTCTCCTCGAACAAAATGCTACAGCTTTTGGTCAGGTTGTCCGCCAGATCGAACTGATTAACATCGGTCCGCGGCCAACTAGACCGCAATCTGAGGTCCTTACTTGCACGAGCATTTGTACGTATTGTACAAGTATTCAAACCTCCCTCCCGCTGGAGAATGTGCGCTCCCGAAGTCTTTCATTAGAGTGGATCCGATTTAGGACGAAGAGCCCCCAGCGAAAGACTTTTGAGGAAGCAACATATAAGTAGTGATATCAAGCACTCATGAGTTTGTCGTCCAACTTCCACGTCTGATGCCCAGACCTTCCTCTGGTTCTTTTTGAGAAAGGAAGGTTGAAAGTATGAGCTTGCGTACGTAGCGGCGACATCTCTGTATGAAAACCTTGGCTTAGCCCGATGGCCTAGGCTTTGCGATGGCTTTTTAAGGTAAGATGTGTCATTAAGAACTCGTATAATTGTTGGAACTGACAAAGATGTTCTCTGCATCAGGTCATAGCGGCTTCGGAGGATATGTCAGCTACTGTATAGCAGGCTATAACCTAATGCCTCTGAACTATAGTGCTGTGGGGGCAATCGAATGATCAGCCAATGATCAGCATTTGAAAAATGATCATCAATTACCGTTAGCAAATACAGGGAATCCTTCTGGATTTCTATGTCCAGTGAAGTATCGTGTAGGTAGCCAGTCAGGTAAAGACAAGTTCTGGCCAAGAATCTCCGAATATATCATTCCAGCTACTGCCTCAGCACTACGGATTGAAGTAGTAAGGGCGAGACAAGGCATCGTCATGGAAATGCAATTACACACCAAGAGAAAGCCTGGGGCATCCCATGACCACTATATCCAGCGGATATGAACTGCCCATCATAGAGTCCTTCATTCAATCGTGTCTCGTCGACGACGGGGCCGACCTAAGGACGACAAGATAAACGGGGACGTGAGTCTTCCACAGTTGACAGCGAAAATTCACTACGCACAAACGGGAGCTTCATTTTGGTGAAGCCCATTATTCCTGTCTAGAGCAAACCTCGCTTCAGACACGCACACTTTCCAGATTACGCATAGTGAAAAAAAAAAAAACTGCCAACTGACCCATTCCATCTCGGGTCCCTGTCTTTGCTTAAACATAGCAGGGAAAACATGAGGTAAGAACGCTCTCAAGTTTTTGCCAACCTCCGTGTTCAGCGTGGAGTCGTCCGTCGTATACTGCTCCGACTCGCTGGTACCACGGCCACCTCCCAAGATTGTCAGCGCGCGCTCATTCTCGTCAGAGTCTGAGCCGTTCACTGGTCTCAGGAACCAGTAATGATCCAGACCTCCCCATGATACTCGCCATCGGTCAGGGACTGCGGACTTTGTGCGCAGGGCGACGACTTGACCTCGCGTAGGGATAATACCTGCAGAGCCACGCATGTGCGGCAGAAGATGGCTTGCATAACCGTTGGTCGCATGGAGGACATATGAACATTGCACTGCGCCTCGAGGAGTGTTTGCTCTCCACTTTCCGTACGAAGACGGGGATGATATCGGCTCGACAGATGTCACAGGCGTATGAGTGTGAAGTTTAAGCAAGAACCGGGGAGTTTTGGACTTTGCGAGCAGATAGACTTGTGTGACGAATTTGAGTGGCCAGAAATTATAGGCAGGGAACCGGACACCCGGGTAGGAGGCACCATAGATCTGCGATGTGTAGGTAGGTTTTCAGATACGAAGGAATATGAATGACTATATTCTCTTACCGTTTCTACTTCTTCTTTGTCCAACCATTCCACCCCACTAACGTCCAAGCCACCCTCACGAGCTGCGTCATAGTTGGCTCTCAATTCCAAAAGTTCCTTCTCCGATGAGATAAGGGAAACGTGTCCGCCTTTGACGAGGTCGACTGCGCCGGCCAACTCCTCATTCTCAATCACTTTGACCATCTCCGTTGCTGTGCGATTTTCAAGCCTCAAAGCCTTCAGTGCATGCTCAATACCGAATTGCGATTGAGAATGAAGATATCCAAAGAACGAATAGGGTGTAAGATGTCCACCATTGCGACCTAGAATCAAAATTGGGCGAAAGTCGAAGGAAAAGAAAAAGGTATCTCGTGCCTGTTGCTCCCGAACCTATCCTCCAAAATTACCTATTAGCCTCCCATCCTATGAGCTGGAATGGCGGCTCACAAAAATCTCTGGCTTCGAGCACGACAGCTTTTACTTGCAAATCACTGCTAGACTTCGCTATTGCATTGGAAAGATGATATGCCGCTGAGACGCCGGTCATGCCGGATCCAATTATACAGACATCGGCCTCGTCAGTCAAGGCGCCAGCACTGCCTTCTTTCGCTAACAAATTCGCGCCTGGGGTGTCAATCCAGAAAGACTTGGTGGGATTGGAAACTGGAAGGCTTGCAGCAGGCGCGACATCAATGAATGACAGAGGAGTCTGAGAGTCCAAAGGCCTCGAAAAAACGCAGGAAACAACGTGAAGTATTAACAAATATGCCAAAAAAGCGGTCATGGCTGCTTTATAGACGTCCACAGCTAGTGAATAGTCATAAGAATATACCAGGAGTACACTCTGAGCAGTGAGGGCTGTCGTTGACTGCGAGTGGAAAGATAAGAGGCAGGAACTCGGCTAATAGTGATCACGATTTGCAACGGTCCTGCTAGTAGAGTTCTCACAAGTCAAAGCTTGGGATAATCATTTTAATTTTTTACCAGTGTTGTCAAGGAATTCTCTATCGTGTCTTTTTCTCAGCTATTATTGAGGATTATCTTGTCGATTTCAATCTGCCAATATCAGGGTGTTCCGCACTTTACGGCTGACACGGAGAGAACGCCTTGAAAAAATATGAGGGTACTGATACCAGGATACCCGAAAGCCCGATAAGTTGGCTTGTACAGACAATGGGTTTAAGTACAGCGCATCGGAGCGTTTATCGAACAGTAGAAGCCTAAGATTCTATTGCTCAATAGCGGCAGCCGGCAGGAACAGGTTTACTACGCCTTGAAGTCGATACCATCGGCACTCCGAGTCCACGACTGTCACGGTGGTTGCTCAGTCAGGCCATACAGCTTTAAAGCTTCTACTAATGCTCCAGGTGCAAAGCAGCAAAGTATCATGTGCATCGATCGAATAGTTGAAATCCCTGTACTTCCGGTCGATGGATGCGATGAGAACGAGACTGGACCGGTCGACGCATTTATCTAATGTTCCGTTGCGTCGCCTTCCGCTTCAAGGGCTGCGAAGACGTTTTATGGAAAAAGTTGTACTCCGTTTCACAAAGCGGGACCCATAATATTATGTCCCGAAGGCACAGGAGATTTGAGCCAGATTATCTGCTATCTGCAGTGGGGAATGCTTGCCCGAAATTCTCGGAGGTTATGCATTGGTTGGAGGAGACCTCGCTGCGGATGTTCGGCACTTGGACAATGCCGGTTCGAGCGCTCTGTTCTTAGATGTGCATATGACTCGGAACGGTGTAATCGTGCAGATATCTTGCGCCAAAAGAAAAGGTTTGTTTTGTCAGCCAACTGGGGATACGGCCGTACGGGTCGACAGAATCACTTGAACGACCTTCGGGTGAGGCCAAAGCTGGCCGAAGCGTGTAAGCTAACCAAGACTTCTACGAGCCGGTTACAACTTATAACAGTATTGGTCGCATTGCGCAAGAAGACAGTTTATTGCCCCAACCTACTACTTCAAAAATGCAAGATTATTGATTTAAAAAATACATCGTCTTGAATAGCGTTCTTGTAGAAATAATGGTATCATCCGATAAGATTAACAACGAAATGCAAGATGAGAGAAGAATGCACGGCGTAATAATAAGTATATGTAACTTAAGTCCTTGGTTCAGTCTTCCGAGAACTTCAACACCAGCCACACGATGAGCATGACGAGTGTAATGATCAGCACGAATGCTCCACCGACGTATGCTATGACCTCCCAGGGCATGCCTTCCTGCACGACAAGTGGGGGGTTCGCGTTTGCAGCGGCAGCAGGGTTCTTTGTCCGCAGTTCTTCGACACGCCTCCGCCTGACTAGGTCGCGTTCGACGTTTTGCTCCAACTCCAATATCTTGGTGCGTGCGTCATCGGGATTGAAGGAAGCCGAGGCACCGTCGGAGCTCGGTAGTTGAACAAAGCTGGGGAAGTTGTGCTCGCACCATTGCTCAACCTGAGCATTAGAGAGCTCAGTTAGTTGGGGGAAGACGACCTATGAACGTGAATGAAGACTTGCCTTTCCACAAGCAACCGACATCCGTATAAAGTTAGGGTCAGAAGGTACGCATCTTGCGTGAATTTTTCGGACATATGTCCGGAATATGTCTGCGACATCTCGAGGGTTTGTCGAGCGCATGATAAGCTGAAATGACTTTTCAACACAAAGCAAATAAGAATATTGGGAATAGACCCACGGATGCAGCTTCCGCTTTTCGAATCTTGATATTTCTCTGGAACATTGTCGGGTTCGAAAAACATAGTTCTAATGTCGCAATAGCCATCGTAGCGGGTATAGCGCAGAAAGTGAATACACTTTGGTTCTTCAATAGCCGCAGGTAATCCAGCGCGTCAGTCAGATGCCTCATTGCGTCTAGAACCATCTCGTTCTGCACCCACTGCGCACGCTCCTCAGCACCCGGAGCATACATGTCCTTCATCTCCCGAAAGCCGTATATCTTCTTACCCCATATCTCCCGGGGCCAGAAATACCTCTGCTGGTCAACGTCCTCGCGGTAATCACGAATAATGTTGGTTTTTTGTAGGAGTAGGCCCATGGAATTTGAAATCTCTAACTGAGACCCAAGCCATGGGACTTCCTTTTTCGAAGCGGAGAAGAGTCGCGATAACCCTTCGCCCACTAGACCTGCGACATAATGGCAGTAGAGGTCGTAGTCAGAAACCTTTTCCAGGTAGATGGCACCAGTGGTAGCTGCTTTGTGAGCGAAATCTGCCATGCCAGTTTCCATCTTTTCGGTGATGTCAAGTATAATTGCTTTGTATCTGCACAAGGTATTAAGGAAGGGGGGGATCAACGAGAGTAGCAAAAACAACGTACTCGGGATCAAGACGATTTACTTCTTCAACGACTTGGTCGTACTCTACCAATAATTGCCTGTCCTTCTCGTTCTCGCCACAACCGTCATACGTCCAGCCAGGAGTAACCGTATGTTTGTGGAATGATCGCAAAAGGGGTTGCTTCACAGCGTCAGAAATCGTCATGTCGTCTTCTATGGTATCTAAACCACGTAAAACGAGATAAAAGAGGCAGACCTAGAAACATTGAGGAACAGAAAGTAAGAAGCTATCGTGAGACGCTCACCGTTCTAGCCAAGTCTCCGTCCAGCTCCTTAATAACGGCAGAGAAACTTCGACTTGTCATGTCCAAAAAATCCCAACATCTCCGCATAGTTTTTCTGTCCCACCCGGAGGTTTCGTGCTCTCTCATAGAAGTGATATCGCGTTTCTGTTCGTGATACAGCCAGAACTGCAGAAGAGTCCTGAACTCTATGGGATGCGTGAGGAGAAGCGTAAGCCATGTTACTGCGCCCATGATATCGAAAAGCAAGATAAAGTGGTGGTCGTGGACAGAAAGCAGAATGAGAAAAAGAAAGTACACGACCCGGGAGTATAGAACCACTTTCTCGCGAATTTTTTTCAAGGCGGTCGTACGATTTACATTCCACGTGACCTTACCTCCCATTCCGGACCGGCACGGGCCTTCGTTCCTTAAGCATAAACTATCCATGGAGACTCATCTGAATCCACCAATTCATCTTCAGCCTCTCTCCGCTCGTCCAATATCTTCAAAACGCGTTGAAAAGCGTTTAGGTCTCTTTGTTGATGACTTTCAAGCTCGTACTACCGCCGCTCAGGGAGGGAATACTGCCGTGACCGTACAATTGCAAAAATTGAAGGATGCTTTGCGAGAAGAGCTCGAAAGAGATGCTATCAAGTTCGTGCAGTATCCTTTTATTGCATGGCTTACATTCTAATCCACTAGATCAATCAGAAATATAGTTGATTGACACGTTCTTGCGCTGGGTTAGCGAAATCTTCTATCGCGGCAAATTGATGCGTGGACAGTACCTGGGCCTGGGTCTTCGAAGCTTGAAGGCTTAACAACGTGTATCCATCATTTCATCGGTGTACATACATTCCAAAAAACGTCTTGTTTCGAATTTTCAGCACATCTACGGTGTATCGATTATCATCCATACTCAACCCGGTATACCGGGTCCATGTCTCCACTGACTTCCAGTCGTCCCAATTAGTACGACTTAGTGGCTCTCATTGCGCTTGCTTTGACAGTCCCCCGTTCAACCTTTCACACTCAAACCCAGTCGCATTGTTATCTGTACCGATATCTTTCAAATCTACGGTATACTACTATTTTGGGCATTCGATATCGTTGCCAACGGAGCTTTGGACGCTTGAAGAGAGGTGACTTTGGACAAGTATTGTCACAGTGAAATGCGCCGCAACCAAGTTGGTTGTGATAGTTGCTTGTCATGCGTACTTTGGAAAACCTCTCAATCTGGAACCGTCGAGCTAATTGACCCGGAGCACGTAGAGACCGAACTAGCGCTCATCGAATACGTCTTCTTTCCCCTGGAACGCAACTCATTGTGAGACGTTGATTCAAAATTTTACTCTGCATTGCTGCCTTGCCTTGGGAACTTTAGTAACGGCGATAGTTTTTCCGCGGGGTCCTCGTCTCCACAGTATTCTCTGGCGGCTCAGATCTCAGACCTCGGACCTGTATTGCGCTCGAGGATCTATAGGGAAAATCTGGGGAAAGGGGTATATACAAATTCAAAGGAAGCTATTAATAACAGTTTTGGACTCCTGTGCAAGTATCTGAGATCCCTTCGTTCGTTTTTAATAGTCTGGTGCACTTACCAGCGCTAGCGCTATTGATGCAGCGTTCAATAGTCAGAACCTTCAATGCAAAAAGGTACAATGACTAAGTAATTATTGAATTTGTTGCGATTAATAAAAATATTTGAAGGATTTGGGTCACATGTTGACTGCGCCTCTTTTGGGTCAATGCCAGTGACAAGCTGGTGTGACTGAGCCATTGCAATTCTAGCCGGATAGAGAGCAGAAGATGCATGAAGCCTTAGACAGGCCGCTCGTCGATGGTCAAGTTGTACTCGCCTCCCAACAGGGTCCCAGCTTAACTCGTCGTCGGTGCCGAAAGCACGGATCCAACATCCTTTTATATACGGTCGACGCAATAAGTATCTATGATTCATTCCAAAGTTGACAGCTACTAGAAGTTTTCGTCTCCGGCGAATTAACGGTTGCTCCCCGCTAAGCCTTCTTGACATAGGGGTGTGGTTTTCAGTTGAATGCGTGCATTCCTTGTCCACGGTGGATGCAAGCAAAACAGATATAGAAAAGTACATTACAGGTACTAGATATTCATATAAACATATGAATGTTGCGAGAAATGTTAGCAATTGTCAGATTATGATGATTCCAGCCGTCGCAGGGCTTCTTCTATGGAGTCGTCTATCGAGGTACTCCATGCTACATGCAGACGAATAAGACAAGAGAGTTTAGCGCCGTGCGTAGGTAGATATATCGCGAAAATGCAGATGCAGATTACTCACCCCATTCCCAATTTCTGACAAAGGCAGTCGATATCTGCTGCAAGACATCCCCTTGTTGTTTCTGAGGTAGTCGATCGAGGTTAAGATTGTTCTCAAGTTCAAATGTGAAGTAACGTCCATTCGTGCGTGAAACCTCTTGTACTCTCTGCGACGCAGGCCTTCGGATCTCATCATAGATACGGAGCGCGCGATGAACCGTGCTCCGATTCGTCTCAGGGTGACCGAGTACGGTAGCTAGAAGATATGCATCCTGTGGAAAGTCGTATCAAGAAATCGTATCAAGAAATGATAAATGTTGAGGCGAAGAAACTAGCTTGCCTCGATAGCTTGACCCGCACCCGATCCTTGATGGGGAGTCATCGCGTGAGCCTACAGCGTCGTTTCGGTCAATACATCCGTGACCCGTCGCAAGCGAAACTTGTGTGAAGAGCGACTTACAGCATCACCCATTACTGCTACCCGTCCCGAGACGAAGGATCGCATCGGTTGAATGGTGTGTATAGCCCACTTCAACGGTGACTCAACGCACTAAAGAACTTTCCGTTAGGGACCATTCAATTAGCGATACCAATATATGCACTTACATCCAGCAGGGCTTGAACCTCTGGCTCCCAATTTGAGAAAGTCGAAGCGAAAGCAAATTTATCGGTACTTGATACCCAAGGGCCATCGTGTTTCGTATTTTCGAGATCATGCCGACAAGTGAAAGCGACAAAGTTGAACATCTTGCCTCCGGAAATAGGATATGATATTAAATACTACAAAAAGTTGAGCGCATGAGAAGAGGCGACGCCGAATTGGTTGAGTAAAAACTCACTCCACCCTTTCCTAGATACTGAACAGAGCAAGTATGTGAGCGGTTGAATGGTTTCATTAATGATAACGCGCCGAACCTGTACTGGCGTTGAGAATAGTCGGTGTGAGGGTGCCCGTGCTCTCAGACGTTCTGCAGGTATTAGAGCACGATATGCGATTGTTCCACTCCATGACGGTTCCACGGGTAAGAGAATTTCAGCAGCTTCTCTCGAACGTCCTTCCGACTTGGCCCACTGTGCTTGCTCGTTCAGCAACGTTCGCCTCACGGACGATTTGATCCCGTCTGCGCCTATGAGAACGTCACAGAGCGCTGTGGTACCGTCTTCGAAGAGAAGCTCAATGGGCCCTGATATTGGTTGGGAGTAAGAACAGAGTCGTTTCAAGCAAAATGTCCTGCATGAGTCTGGAAGGTGTCGGAGAAGTACTTGCTGAAAGTCGGCACGGTGCAGCATGATTAAGGATCCTGGCAAGCCAATGAGGCATGAACTGGTTCAAGGAACGGCGCAACAAAAAACCTACCCTGCGTGACTAGGGTAAAAAATCCTTTTCCTTCTCGTTGA
>JH814963.1:0-14218 GCA_000296255.1 Omphalotus olearius VT 653.13
GACTCACTCTACTCGGATTAAGCATTGACTCTCCTCCAACTCATATTAACTATTCGTCTTCTATGCAAAGTATCAAAGGAATATTCCACACGCGCCAACTACCAAATCACGGAGCAAGTTCAAACGACATATTGTAGGTGGAATATTCCCACACATATCTCGGACAACTTAGGAACCTATCTTATCCGCTGAACAACCTATTTGGGATCAGACCACTGAGACCAGTGACCTCACGGCTCAGGGTCCTGTTTGCCTCGCGTGTGCCTCATTTCATTTCAAAATTCAGATACTTAAAGCTTTCCTACATACCACATCGACTCAACGTTCTAGCTTTACATATACTCCTGCCAAGATGCAACCACATCCTTCTGGTGAAGGACCTGCTCGAGGAAGAGGTGGAAGAGGTTGGGATCGTGGTGGTGGAAGAGGTGGTGGTGGTGGTGGTGGTGGTGAAAGAGGTGGCAGAGGTGGTCAAGGTGGCAGAGGCAGAGGTGCTCGAGGAGATGGGAGAGGTAGAGGCGGCGGGAGAAGCCAGGCTCCTCGAACGGGTCCTTCGCTGATTGGAAGTGGCCTTCCAGCTGGCGGTCAAGGTGCCCAGCTGGGCGGTACAACGTCTGTCTCAGGTATGTTAATAAAACCTTGACTTCATAATGCCGTCCTTTTTGTCGAGGCTTCCTGGTCTGATCATGAAAGAATTTCATCGATTTTCTTTGACTTGATTGAAATTTGACATTTCCCTCTTTTTCCGTGTTATCTTTTTGTCTGAATTGAAGCGCATGTTACGACCGTTGGCGTGAAGCGACCTGGCTATGGCATTGCGGGTGAACGTATGCGTGTTTCGGTGAACGCATGTGTCACATCTGTACCGACCAGCCTCATTCACCACTATGATGGTGCGTGTTGTAGTTCATCTACTAAAGTAATCGTTCTCATATTCCGCTCTTTATAGTCGGTACGTGATATGTACTATGTCCCAGGCTTCCGAATGAGGCTGATAATACCTGGGATTGGTCAGCAATGTTAGCTGGCAATAAGACGTATCCGATGCGTTTCAATCTGCAGATTATGAAAGAATTACAATTGCGCCCAGAGTTTCATCCTGCAGGTGCCTATGACGGTAAAAAGAACCTTTTTATGTGTGTCTCCTTTCATTCTGCATCGAGAATTTTCATGTTGATATGGTTATTGAAGGTCTCACGAAATCGACCTTGGTCCTACGAAAGCCGGCGAAGTGAGCAAATTCATGTTTTCTCTACTTCTTAGTCCTCACAGAAGTAAACAAAGTTTGACGTTGTCTTGGCTCGTAATGGCCAATCGGGGAGAGATAAACCGCCCCCAGTGTATAAGATTCGTATCACGAAAGTGGCAGAAATCAATCCAGAGTATGTATTTTTGTTGATTGTTCAGAAAGCCGACACGAATTTTGTACAGAGTGCTCCAGCGCTTTGTAAACGGACAGCAATCGCAAGATGAGCGAGTCTTGACCGCAATTACTGTAAGTATAGTCGCATCGTCTTCATTAGTGGCGTATTGCTGAAAATTTCCCCTAGGCTATGAACGTCATCATCCGTATGGCCCCTACGATGCAGTATCCGTTCAATTCACGATCTTTTTTCACTGACACTGCGGAGAAACGAGCCATTGGTTATGGCCTAGAGCTGTGGCGAGGATATTTCCAGTCAGTCCGTCCCGCAGCCGGAAGAATGCTCATCAATGTCGACATATCTACTGGCATCTTTTATCGACCCGGTCCATTGATCTCGCTCGCCTTGGACTTTTTCGGATCCAATAACCCTCGATTTTTGTCGCCTGAGGGTGGTTTCAGTGATCGACACCGAGTAAAGTTGCAAAAGTTTGTCTCTGGGATTCGTATTTCAGTCAAAGGCGCAACTCCGAATGCCCCGGAACGCATTGTCGCAGTTCACAAACTGACGTCTCAGAGCGCACGAGACTTGACTTTCAAGTTAAGGGATGGGAAAACAACTTCAGTGGCGGAATACTTTAGAAAGCAGTCAAATAGACCGCTAGAACATCCGGGGTTGATTTGTGCGCAGGTAATTCTCTCCAAAGGATTTATGTATTCACTGTTAATAATTCCCGCCTTCTATAGACTGCTTCGGGTGCGGCAATACCTCTTGAACGATGTACGGTTCTACCAGGTCAGATTGCACGCAGGGAGATTCCTGCTGAAGTGACTAAGTCTATGGTGGAGTTTTCGACCAAAAGGCCAGCACAGAGGTTGGAGAGTATTCAAAATGGTCTTGCGGTCAGTCTTAGTTTGATTCTCCTCGTGTTTAGAGAGGTGACATCTTCACCCTTCTGCAGATTCTTGGATACGGACAGTCTGAATACGTGAGGAACTTTGGAATGACTGTCGATACCAATACCTTCCCTTCAACTATTGAGGTGAGAGTGCTACCGCCACCGAAACTCAAATACGGAATCACAAGCAAACAGCCTTTTGCTGTGAGTTCTAAGTTATCGACCTTGATAATGGCGCAGAGTTTTACGCATTATTCAGGTGCCGAGATTCGGATCCTGGAATATGATGGACAAACAATTCAGTCAGCCAGTTACCATTACACGCTGGCTGGTGATCGTATTTGAAACGCAAAACCGGTTTAACATGCAGAAAGCACTGACAGTTGTAAAGGACTTCATCCAAGGATGCCAAAGTGTCGGTGAGTGTTCATCCACATTTAGTGCAGCTATTTGCTATCTATCTTCTTATGATTTTGATAAACAGGTATGAGCATTCTAGAAGCAGATCCAATCGTCGAATATGCAAACGGACAGGGAAGTGTTGCTGATGTAAGGCTTCATGTCCTTTTCCCCGTGTCCTCGTCTGTTCAACCCCTTACATTGTTCTCTCTTGATTTGTAGCATATCAAGCGCGCTGGTCAAAAGTGTATGAAAAAGAATAAACAAATGCCACCTGAGCTGCTTCTGGTCATTCTTCCCGACGGCGGTAACGATATTTATCGAGCAGTCAAGCAGTGAGTTTTCTTTCTAACATCAGGTCAATGCCACAACTGACGTTGCACTTACCAGCTTTGGAGACATCACGGTATGGCTTTCACTTGGCCTAAAACATGTGTCTTATCGTCTGCGAAGGCCGGCGTTGCGACGCAATGTCTAAAGGCCTCAGTCTGCTCAAGGGCAAAGATGCAATATTGGGCGAATGTCTGTTTGAAGTAGGTTGAACCCGCAGAGTCTGATATCTTTGACTCAGTTTATTGTAGAGTCAACCCTAAGCTTGGGGGCGTCAATGTCATTCCGGATTCGGCGAACCAATCTTTTTTGGTTGACCCACAAAACCCTACAATTATAATGGGTACGATAGTGCAATTCATGCTATATGTCTCCCTGTTTCTAATCATTATATATCTTCAAGGGGCCGATGTGATGCACCCAGCTCCAGGTTCTGACGCGCCTTCGTTTACTGCGGTAGTAGGCAGCACAGACACGCACGCGGCGAAGTATGTGGCGACGTCGAGGGCACAAACTTCTAGGGTAGAAATCATCCAGGACCTTGCGGCCATGAGTAAGGTGTGTTGTGTCGTAGCTGCTGTAAATGTAGTGCTCATGCTATTTCCAGGAGTTATTGCAGAGATACTTTGTGCACAGAAGAGATGTAGAGAAGAAGACGCCTATCCATCCTAAGCGGTTGATATTCCTTAGAGGTAAAGACCATAGTCGCTTTTTGGTCATTCGCAAAAGTGCTGAGTCACACGCACACATAGATGGTGTTTCTGAAGGACAATTTAAGGAGGTCATGGAAAGAGGTACTTCTTTATTTGATTAGTCTAGTCTTAAAAAGACTCATCACAAATTCCTTGTACGCCAAGAATTGGCCATTTTGAAGGGTCAGCATTCAAATTTTAGTGATGCTATGTGACGCAAAGCTAATGTCCTCTCTCAGACGCCTGCAGAGATCTGGGAATTTCACCATTGATCACCTTTATCATCGTTGGAAAGCGACATCACTATCGGTGAGCATCATCATTGGCCGTGTCCCACCCCAGCTATCTGAACACTTGGTAAAAGCATGTTCCCGCCTGACGCGAAAGCGGATAAGAGTGGTAATTGTCCTGCTGGTACAGTGGCCGACCAGGGCATTACACACCCACTTGAATTCGACTTCTACCTTCAAAGCCACGGAGGATTGTTGGGAACAAGTAGATCGGCTCATTACTCGGTACGTTCTGTATTTAAGCAAAATGTCCGTATTCTGACGGTGTACCCGACAGGTTCTTTATGATGTGAGTTCTTAGGCTACGGGCTTTTTTAGATGTGTATATTTACGATGCCACTCACAGGACAACAAGTTCACGTGAGCAGTACATGCATTTCTGTCCATCTCATCGTCCTGACTGACTGTATTCTCAGTGCTGACGCGCTTCAAGCATTCGCGTATACACTTTGTCATGTGTATGCACGATCAACCCGTTCCGTGTCTATACCAGCTCCTGTTTATTGTGCGTTGATGTTCTCGTTCTGTCGTGAAGTCATGTAACTAAATCTGTGCTTGCAGACGCCGATATTGTATGTTCAAGGGCGAAAAACCATTACGATCCAGGTATTCAGCTGTCTGAGACGGGGTCAGTTTCCTCCAGCGGAGGCGGCGCAGCTCTAGCGAACTTTCAACAATATAAACAGGTCCATGCAAGACAATCGGAGAGGATGTATTTCATGGTAAGCTTCTATTCTTCAGTCCTTAGTCCTGTGGAGCCTGTCATTGATTTTCTCGTCACAGTAATTGCGAGTAGCTGGCTGCAGAGCCCACACGTCTTCTTCTGAAAGCTCTCGTTCCCTTCTCAATTACTCCTACATTGTATGTACAGTTTAAGCTGCTATTGCGCGTTGTTACGAAAATTGTACACCGACAAAGTGCTCAGGATTTGATTTCAGTGACAGTACCCTCACTTCAGACTGTAGTCGCAAGTTTCCTCTCGTTTGTTGTTGAATCCTCTCTGACGAGTTCATTGCACTTCTTGCGCTATGTGAGACCGACGGACATCATACGAGTACAAGTGCTTCGTGGATGACTGCGCTAGATCGTACCAGAATAGTCGATGCTCCCGATGTCATTTACAATGAATATATCGCCCGAGAACAAGAGAAGGTGAGACAGAAAGCCCACATTATTTTTGTCGACAGTACGATCTGGAGAGAAACTTTCCCATTCATAATTAGATCCAAAATATGTACTGCAAATCAGAATCCCATTGCTTCCAACGTAGACCTCAATTCCATGTCCTGATACATCAGATTATAGTAGCGTGTATGCATGCTACCTAGGTAGATTTACACTAAGTCAATGTCCTCCAACAAGATATGCGGACCAAAGAAGCCCAGTCTGAATCATGAGCGAATCAGCTAGTCTGCTGATTCAGGATGCTGATATCACAATTAGTCGTTTTGCACCCAAATAGGGCCGGATCGGCGAATCACCAAGTCTGCTGGTTCAAGATGTTGTTTAGATCAGGATCATTCTGGCCAAATGCTCCCTCCAGGCTAGACAAATACGTGCTCCAGTCATTTTCCCTAAAATAAACAGGCATGAGTATATATCTTCATCAGAAATACTAGGTTATGGAACACAGACTCAAACCCTTGCGGCGTGGTGGACCACATCGACAGGGACAGAGAGTCCATAGGCGGTAACGATGCAATGAATGCATCGAGTTCGGCCTGGTTGATTCCAGAGGCAGGCAAACACATCGAGTCTGCAGTGTCGTTATTTAACGTGGGGAGAACATTACTCAAAGGCATGTGCTGTGAGTATACGTCGGAAATGGAGGACATGCCGCCAATACTCTTGTCGAGAAGGGAAGGGTCGAGTGTATAATATGACATAGGTGCGTTAAGTGGCGTTGGAAGTTCCACTGGTGAATCCGAGGAGGTTGATGACGCATTACCAGCCATGTATGCAGAAAGGAGGTCGGACGCAGTGGACCCATTCGAATCAGGCGATGATTGCTGGCTCGTCGATTGCTCTGGAGAAGGGTGCCCTTGACTAGCCTTGTAATGGACTCTACGTGTGCCTGCCATTGGCCTGTCTGTATTAGTGTGGTCGGTGCTCGTCGGTGATTGTGAGGCTTGCTGTGTGTGTCCTAGAGTTTCTGTTGACCTTGGTCTCTTGTTGTGATGTCCTGGCATCCTTTCCCCGACAGCGGCCATGTCAAAGATCATATCCCTGAACATGATAAGAATAGCCCCGTTCGAAAGAATAACCCTTCTTACCAGAACCTCCCAGACGCAGGCCATCTGCTATAATTAATGAGACGAACAATATGATAACGCTACTGTACGTACCGCGTTTCACACATTTTCATTGCCGCTTGGCATGCATTGACACCTGACATTTCGTCCGCTACAGAGCCGGCCCCAGATCGCCTTCCAGTCCAGGTACTGAGGAGGAGGATTATTGAAGCTGAAAAGAGGCTGACCTAGAGGCATGATCAGGACGTATTAAACTAGTAGAGCCAAAAAGCAGGTGCATACCATCGCACTGGGATATGGATTGACGACATTTTGCGCCACCATCGCCATTGCGATGTGACTACAAGCGCGGGCGGCAGCTGTGCATATCGTCAATGACGGGAAAGAGACCGAAGTAGGATTTCGGGGCATGGGGATAAACGGTCTGTGGATGAAAATTTGTAGATTGTGGTAATTGAGGTAAAGCAAGGCGGACTGCTCGAAAAACATGCCGGCCTTGCGATTTGGGTTCCATCGCACTAGTCACTTCATTAGTTTGGGAGTATCATGACAATGTGGAACAGGACGTACGATGCTCTGGCACGTGGTCCAGCCACTGATTCAGTGCTGAATCTAACTCCGCAATGATTTGCTGTTCAGACTGTACCCTAGGCCGTTTATATAGCCCGGCAGTTTTCCGCAGAGGATACTAGAATATAAAGAAGACATGTGAGATAATACATGAAAGTGATCACATTTGAAATCGCCCACAATGACACGATTGGCATAAGATAAGATATCCAGGAGTTTCAAATAGTGAACGAAGTAAGATATTGCGGAGGGCTTTCCAGCGGGCTGCTTGAAGTTCTGATCAGGATCGGGAAGATCCCAATACTCATCATCGCAGTCTATTGGGAAGTCTAAATCATAACTGGAATAAATTGTTAATCAATGATAAAGACTGAATTATCAGACGACTGACTCCTCTTCCTGGATGATAGAAGGGCGGCCTGTAAAGGAACCTATTGTCCTTTCGTGTACGAGCAGCATGTAGAAGGCACGTTTCCATAGTTCGTCCACTGCAGTAGGGTGATCCAATACTCGGCGACGATGTGCGCCTACGTCTTGCGTCATGCGTAATCCAAACCCAATCTGTAACCATGTAGCTTGAGACACCGCCGTAGACTTGATATAAAGGACTGCCAGCTGGTAAGCATAAGACACATATGTTTATTTGATTCGTCTTCATACGTACCGCATAACACTGCACTTCATACAAGGTTGGCTTTGCCGACAGCTGGAGATTGGTTCTAACCACCGGTACCTGAGTATACATCTGCCAACCAGCTTATAGGATTCAGCACCGATAGCGTTTTAAAACATAGGCGAGACTTACCCGACGAGGGTACATCGATTCCCTCTGAATAAGCTCTTGGGTCATCGGAATATCGAGAACCCAAAGCACAAACCAACAACACTACACCTCCGAAGTAACAGTCATGATGATGTAGTCCTTCCGACAAAGACCTCTGGAAAGAAGGATGATGTAAAAGCGGGAAAAGGTGGTTAACACGAGTGAAATACAGTTCCACGAGGGACTCCATCAAATCGTCAGCTGGAAACGAATATTGAGGAGAAGGATATTGTAACACGCGTAATTGCCACTAAAGAACAAATCAGTTTCCACTACCATGGTTCTCATAATGATGACTGCTTACGTCTGCAGGATCCCAGATTACTGCACGTTTGGCGCCTGATGCAGGTTCCATGAACGACGCTTCTCCCATATGGTGATGCTTGTGATGCAAGGCAGCTTCAACAAGGTAAAGACCACTTGAATACGGTTGCATAAGCCACTAGCATTGTGTCAATGTATTCTATCATACCTTGACCGGCCAAAGAAACGTTTTCGGGTCGGATCCAATTTCAAGTTTTCAAGGTGGGAGGCGAGTGTCATGTAATTATCGTCGTTACGGGGTAGAGCGGCGGCTTCATCGTGTGGGCAATCTATTCCGTTCTCCAGCTCTTCGTTGATGTCGACGCCCGGTAGTAGCTGTGTTTCTTCAGCAGAGATTTTCGACGTTCAATCATTGTTAAAGCGCACCTTCTTGAGCAGTGTCTCCATCTTCTCCAATCGCTGTTCCAACCCCTCAACATAACTGAACGCGAAAGTTAGAACCGGAGCTTATAGTACGAGATGCGCAAAGTGGCTGACCCTTTCGCAGATCCAAGATTCTATTTTCTCGACATGTTATTGAAAGCCATTAATCTGTGCATATTCTGATTTACACACCTTGGTGAGCTCAACATGGGTGCATTCTAGTCCTGCATTAATGCAGTTGGTACACCTATTGCCAGGCATCCCTCCGCTATCACCTGCGTCGAGACATTCATACCGTTATTCTCGATGCAAGGTTATATATACTCACAACGAACTGAATACGAACACACGCTATCAGAAAGCGAAAACGCAGAGATAATGTGAGGATGGCTCACTCTTCTTTTTCTGTTTACATTTGAACGGAATACGTTAGATCCCGCAGATCAGGACGCTTCGGAAGCCACTGACTTTGCACATATCGCATGCACCGGGCAGGCGGCGTTTCTTAGACGCATTTTCGTTCGTTGCATCGTCATTCATCGTAAATCGTCTAGTAAGAGAACTGTTGTGGATTGAAAGAACTCGGAGGTAAGTGTATGCAACGGAATTATGATGGTGGTCACGGTGAGGGACGAATTATCTCGGCTGGGCGTTGGCGTAATCAACGGCACTATGATGATTCATACTACATATAATCCACACCAGCTGGCAACACTGTAGTATACAGCTGCACTATTCTTTCATACCTACACTCCCTGTAATATTCTAACCAAGATATCCTTGATAGTAATCCGTCTCTCCTTTGCTGTCCTCCTTCCGCGCACGTTTTCCGCAAAAAACGTAGCTCCATATAATGCGCTCGCCATCATCTCATCTTCTGGACCATCACGTACTCGCAGCCGATGAGATATGACTCGAGGAACGATTCTAGCAACATCAGCCTGTGTGACGTCAAGCACAGGAAGAATAAAACCCTCCGATGTACCCGCAGAATCAGGTTCATGCATTTCATCGAGCACTGCCCCCGTAGTCACGTTCCCACTCTCAATGCCATTCATTATCGATTCAGCACTACCACCAGTAGCTGAGTCTGAGCCGACCTTGCCCGAATCGTGTTGTAAGAGATCTTGTATCAACTCCATGCCTGTAGGATCTCCTCCAAGGATTCTGGCTGCGCGTATTAGATCAAAAGCGTCATTCATTGCTGCCGCTGTAAGAAGTGTTCCGTCGAGTTGAGGATGATGTCTAGCTGCAGAAAAGAGGTCCGAGGTATAGAAGTTCAAGGCAGACGGAAAATGTATCTTGGAGTAAGCCTCTCGAAGGGATTGTAAAACCTCTGATGAGATTATAGCATGCGACCCATTGGAAGGCGTCATCACTTTTGGAGATACTTGTCGATTGGGATTGGGTAAAGGCTGTGTCAAAAAAGGCGGAGTAGAATTTGGGGTGTAGCTTGCGACTTGAGGCATTGGCGACAAGATAGGTAAACTCCGATAGGACTGTGGTCGAAAGAATGCGTTCGCAAGGGAACGCAAAGACGGATGAATAGCCACTGTGACGCTCATCGCGAATCTGTCCAACTGGACAAGCAATCATGAGTACAGGAGGTTTAGCAAGAAAGCTCTTCTGACCAAAGATTTGTGTATGACCGGTCTCTCCCATTCGTTCGTGGGACAGACGTAGACGAGAATGAAATTGTCGGGCAAGGTCCAGATACCATTGAAATCGTTGTCCACGTCTTTGCCATCGTAAGTAGACCTAGAATGCCTGTGAATTGTACTCCCCGTTTCCCAGGTTGAATGATCCTCTTCACCAGTCGGCTCTAGGATCACTCGTTTCTCAATTAGTACCGTAGTAAGAGCTCTTTGAGACGCGACGCTCGCATTCTCTACACCAGACATTACAATGGCATTTGGTAGCTGGATATTCGACGCCTCGCGCTTCATGCGCACAGGCGTTGGATCGGAATGCGAATGCGCAAGGAACGGTGGCATGCCGGACAATGACGACTTGCTGGATGCGGAAGAGAAGGCGTTAGATGAAACGGTACCTGTGCCACTCGATAAAGCAGAGCTGTTTTGCGACTCCCCAGATCGATCAGAAGCAGACAACAGTGGTGGCGTCATTCCAGTTGTGAGTTTGGCAGGCATATCATTAGGATATGAGATTGACTTGGTGAACTGGCTGACTTTGCTTCGCACTGTCGCTGTACGTGACGTCGACCGCGACGTAGTACGTTTGTTGCGGAACCTCATTCCATGTCCGTGTCCAGTTAGCGTGGATGTCTCATCCGCATGATTGGAGGGACTGAAGGAAGTTGTCCCCGATGAAATAAATAGGGAGCGAAGGAAAGTTGGCGCGTTCATGAACGACGACGGATCAAGGTGAGGGAATGACCCATGTCGTCTATGTATTCGAAGCCTGTGGGTTAATAGACCGAAAATCGTTGCTAGTGTCTAAAAAGACGTGAGTACTAATCACGGTTGTAAATATAATGATGAAGAGAGTGAAGAAGGCGAGAAAACCCGCAATTCCGGATTCTGGGCACCAAATTTGGCAATTATTGCTCGGATTCTAGCTAATGCTTCTACGCCACCAAGAGATATACACCAGTCCGTTCGTCGCATGATGTCGACGATGGAAACGTACGAACTTCACGTGTCCGTAAGTTATTATAACCAGACTGCCCACATTGCACGGGAAAAAGAGCGTCTATCTCGTAACAATTGACATACAATAAACCACCTCACCTTGGCGGCCAGTTTGACCACTAAGCCGATGTCATCCTCCGCAACCCTTATAATGAGGTGTTTATTGCCTGCGATGAGACACAAAAGTATGGATTGAAGTATGACAGGATCAATAGGAAGCCCTGGGGACGCATGACGAACATAATTCAGAAATGCTGGGAAAAAAGATGAGGTTCCGAGGTGAGAAAGAAAATGGGAGTCTCCAGCTGTAGATTCAGACATATTGTTTGAATGCTAGAGAAATCCCGTTCAGCAAAAGTCAAGGAGCGTCCCGAATTCGGAACGGTTCCATACCAACGGACCAACTTTAAACCCAATGGCGTTGATTGCCAAATTGAAAGAACATGCAGCAGTATCGGAGAGTCAACTAATGGAGAAGTGAGACAACGTGTTGTAAGAGATGTCCGTAGCGTGCTTGCTTACCAGTGCAGCGCTGAACCAGGCTGAACCACGCCGCAAAAGTGCACCCGTATTTCGTGCTAACCAAGTATTGCACTGACAGGAGTGATTGAATGATTGAATGAAATTTGCCAGACATTTGAATGAATTAATGGAGATATCACGTGAGCTGAGATAGACGATTAGATTAGATCAAAGATCGGAGATTAATGGGGGAATCATTGAAGCACTGAGAACTCTCGCAAGCGATAACGAGAAACCGTGGCCGCATCGCGAACGCTGGGTCTCTTCTTCTTACCCCCACCATTAATTCTTTACCGGCCGTTCACCTCTCTACTCCTTCCAATTCGTCTCTTTTTTGTCAATTAACATTGCAAACTATAGGCCTCAAATTGTTTCCCATGATTCGATGGCGGAAGTCCAGTTCGATGTGGACGACACCTCTCCTACAATTTCTTATTCACCTTTTGGCGATACCTTCTCCATACCTAATTTCACGGCGGGCTGGAATCCCCTGTTCAACCAAACAAGTTTTGGTGGTGCCCCGTTGGAGGTCGGAAACAGTACTAGCATACATGTCACCTCTTGTGATGAGGCTGCTTTGTCTATTCAGTGGAAAGGTAAGTACGTATCGCGATCCCTTGCTCTGCAAAGAATAATACTATCGTGCACAGGCACTGGCATTCAGCTGGTTGGCTCCGCTACCGCAGCTAACTATTCCGTCACTCTCGACGGTTCCCAAATCTCTCTCGGAAGTGCAGGTGTCAACGACACAATTCTGGCATCATTCGAGGCCCTCAACAACACTGATCATTCTATCGTGCTGACCGCCATCATTCCTGGCAGTACTGGAAATCAAACTCAATCATTCATTGTTTTCGACAAAGCTGTTATTTCTGCTCCCCCTCCCAATACTACTGACAAGTCAGTCAAATTGCTTTCGAATTTCACTGAGATACTAAACTGAATGACTCTGAATTTCAAAATCCTAATACTTACGTGATAGCAGTTCGACCTATACACCGCAATCTTTGAATGACAGCGACATAAACTTCCGTGGAAAATGGAGCTTTGAAGGCGCTTCCGCTACTGGTATCCCTGCGGTCCATGTATCCAGTAGTGCTGGTGATCAGGCCTACGCGTCCTTCATTGGTACGTTGTCATCCTTGAACCCCATTCTACAGCTTTGAACCGCGGTTGCAGGCACAACGTTTGAAATTTTGGGAACGCTCTCACCTGATGCGGGCAACTTCACTGTCACGTTAGATAACTCTACCGTGCAGTATTCAGCGAGGGCTTCTTTCACTCAAAACAACTCCCTGCTATTTTTTGCCAGCGGACTAGACCCGAACAGTGTCCACTCGTTCGGAATATCTAATGACGACGGCGGAACTCTGGTTCTTCCCGTAGGCGGATTCACATCCTTTTCGTCGGGAAATCCCAAGTAAGCACTAATGATATCTCTTCCGTCCATTTGTTGATCTCAGGATCGCAAAGTACAACCCCTCTGCCAACAGGTATTCCCTCTCCCAGCCCAGCACCAAGTGCTGTTGGTGCTAACTCAGGTTCCGGATCTTTGTCTCAAGGGACAATTGCAGCATTAGCTCTCGCCGGAATCCTCGCCTTCATTCTGATCAGCGGGTCCCTGTTTTGCGTTTTAGTCTATCGACCGCGCCGACTAAAGCGAAGACAAGCATGGAGAGAGGGGCGATATAAACCAGAGAACATCGACACTAGTGTTGTTCTTAATATCGGGCCTGAAGCATCCAACTATCACGGCACGAGAAGTGTCAACGGGAGTCGTCCAGCGAGTACTCGCACTGGCTTTTCGCGATGGAAACAGGAGATGGAGGATGGTAATGGCGGGAGATATCTAGGAGCTCTAGGTTTGGTGTTCAGGCATTCTGATTCGGGGAAGGTCAAGCCAGGTCCTGCTAGCTTCGACGATGACATTTTGGATGACGGCGAACCAAGGAGTGCCAAATCTTTCAGATTCACTCCGTCTCCGAAATCCGATCAACAAAAGAAAGGAAAGGGTCGTTGGACAGGGAAAAGCAAGAGCAAGAAAAATTCATCATCCTCTCCCAGTTTCACGATTGACCTCCCACCGCTGCAAGCACAATCAAAGGAAAGATCTTCGGACGCTGTGCCGTCTACCGCTTCCCAACCACAACGGTCTCCTTTCTCAGCATTTACGACCCTGACTTACATGTCGACACCCACCGGTGCCTCCAGGCAGCTCTCGTTCAATGCACCATCCAGCCGGAACTCCCAGGCATCATCGCCACGCGCGCCACCATCTCCTAGTCTTCATGGCCGAACTGACAGTCATGGCTTGTTGCTGATGCGCGATAGCCAAGACGGGGATTCGGAGGGGGATAGTAACTATCGGTCAAGTGTCGGATCTCGTCAGGACGACTATGCCCCTCAGGTCATTGTGCACGAGGTCGAAGTGAGCAGTTCCTATAACGATTCGCCAAGCAGACTGAGTCTGGCTCCTACACAAGGAGAAGAATCCACAGGGCCAGGATCACGAAGCGAGCGCGTGTCCCGCGACATAGATCGTGGCAGCGTTCGAACCTACGACGACACCATGAGTGTTCTGGGTCCTGCAACTGCGCGGGCCGCCATACGGGGTCTTAGCCCACGAACCAGTGAAGTGGTATTTGGTACATCCAGTCGCACCGCTGACGTTGCAAGAGAATTTGGCCTTGTCCCTGGCCTCTCGACGGGCCACCTTTTGCGTGAGTCCGTATCGGCTGGG
>JH814963.1:14231-38447 GCA_000296255.1 Omphalotus olearius VT 653.13
GACGGCCACAGACAACTCGTACGGGTGATCAAGGGCTGTTTCTAGATATACGTGCGAGTAGCCCATTTCAGGTAGACTTTACCGGTCGTCCTTCCAGACGCCGACCTATTAGTGGAGAAAGTGCTCCTGCAAAACCGAGCAGATTATCCGGAGTCTCACATGTGAGATTCGAAGAGGACCAACTGCGGCAATTTCCAAAAGCTGCGGACAAGGGCAAAGGCAAGGCTTCGGATGATACACGAACTGAAGGGTTGCTTGCTCCGCAGGGCGCTGGGTCTTCATTCAGGCTGACACCTCAGCGTGCATTGATGTCTCCTATATCTGGTTCTGGGGGGTCTGAAGGTGTAACCTCATTTCTTGATTTCGAGGGATCTTCGGACCCGTCTTTCGTCACTCAGTCGAACGATACTTCGAGTTCGTCGCGCCGCGATTCGACATATTCTTCACAGCCACAGGCTGTGAGATCGAGGTGGAGCAGCACCACAATACCTAGTTCACACAATACGAAACCAGAGTCTTCCGATTCGCAAGGTTCGGGTGCTTCTGTCTCATCACCTTCTAGTACTTTTCCGTTTCCGGTATCGCTTCCCGCGTCACCTCATCATCCCGAAGGATATAAACCGTCTCCTCCTACATCACCATCACGACAGCCTACTGCTTTCGTGACGCGTCCTGAGAGCGCGTCACTACATTCCCATCCATCTGGACTCTCGACCAATCCCGTCTCTCCGGCTGAAAGCGTTCCAATTTCTATATCGGATCTGCATTTCAGACACAGTGATTCGGAAGAGGCGGAAGACCCTCCGACAACTAGCACCAGTTCTCATCTACCACCACACCCACCTCTTCCTAGTGTCCCGAACACTCCCACCCATCCACAGACTACTTCTGAAGGCAATATGCAAACAAGCGGTCTTTCAACTCCTAGCTATATTGTTCATCGTGTATTTACACACGACCGGTCGGACTCGGCATTCACTTCAGATTCTCAGACACCGACTGGTCATCGAACATTTGGTGACACTTGAATATATTTATTGTCATGGACAGGGTAGGACTTGGGTTTTGTTCTCATTGACTCTTTCTTCACATGTTGTTCTTCCATTCCTTGTTTACGGTCATGGACTTGCCACACTTCATACTCAGGGATACCTGTGATTGCTTTACTATATTGCTTGTATTTTTTAAACATCTTGCTTAGGCCATGTTGTGCTTCCCCCCCTTTTATTTTGAGTCTCGACGCGATGTATATCATAACGCCCACTATCCTTTAATCTCTGTCACCGACTACATTAAACTGCGTGCTGGATGAAGATCATTATATATACTGTTAATAAAGCTATGGTAGCTGCGAGTCCCTCCTCAGGCCAAAGCTAACAAACCGCCTGAAATCCGAAAAGACCTCCCTACGCTCTGCGCGCGCTTCGACCCCACTTGACCCTGTCGGTGGTCCACTTATTGGGGGAGAAGCCAAACTAGCAAATATGCTTTCGCTCGCGGCTCCGACAATACCAGGACTAATCAACGTCCCACCCACGTACGCCGAAGTGGGCGGATCCATGTCCAGAGATGTCAGGAACGAAGCATCTTCAAGCTCGTCTTTGGTGCTAGTAATAGCCACAAAGGTGTCCAACAAGTGGTTCTGTTCAGCCTTTGGCGTGCCCTTGAGATCTAGAATCTGACATAAACACGAGTCAGTCCACATAGGTCCATCAGCCTGTCGGCTAACCAAAAGATGAACCGCACCTTTTGGAAATTTGAGAAGGAGGCGTCGCCGATAAGAAGGGTGTAGTTCAATATGAATCCCTCCGGGGGGTCCTGATAGTATTATAGTAAGTGATTAATTATTGCTTGATGTTGAAACATTGCTCACCACCGGTGTAACTATGACCTTTAATAAGGATTCCAATCTGCTGGTACTTTTGTTCAAAGACCGAGTGTAACTGCACATCACCCCTGTATCAATACAAGATCCTATTTGTCAACGATAGCGATGTTACCTGCTGGTTGCTAAAGATTCGCCAGGCATCTTGGACAAAAAAGCTTTAACAGTTTGCAAATCTATGAGAAGCTGATCAAACCATTTTCAGTTGTCAACCAACTTAGCTGATATTTTAGTTTACGCCACCTGTTCAGCTCCGATTTCCTTCAATGGTCGACTTTTCACCAGCGAGTTTGTGAACTTGGCAATTATGAGGCTGTGGTGATTTAGATCAGAGATCTGTCTTCATGCCTATCTGCGGAGTAAGAGCGCTCACCTACTGGCTTTATCAAAGAAGTTCCTAACATACTTTTTTTGTTCCACGGTAGGCTTGATGAGTTCAATCACCTGCTCCGCTGCCCGGACCAAGTCTAATGCATATGCCGACGGACCGCTGACTTGTTTCAACGACGACCACATAGTCCGCGACAGTGTCGTGAAGGCAGAATCGCAGGCGGAATCCAATTCTCGTAACTGAATAGATATTGCTGAGGAAATGACACTGAAACTTCCATGTGAGCCGTCGAGCCGTCGAAACGAGACAACTCATCTTCTCACCTGACAAATAGATCACATTCGTTCTGCAATGTGACCTTTTCTTTAAGCTCGGGGTTGATCTTGCTACGAATCTTCTCTTCGAGCTGACGGATGAACTTTTCATAAACACGTCCTTGAGAAATGTTGAGTGTAAACCTCTCACCTCAGCAGCAGTGGTGTGGCAGTAATCAGCTGTATTGATGACCATAGACGCTTGCTTTAAATCATTGGCGTCAAATCTGGAATCCATCGATTTGCGCGAAGCAGGCGCCAGACCCGGACTAGAAACTAACATGTAAATGACCAGTACATGATCTAACCGGTAGAACCATACCGTTTCAGACTTGCACTCAGGACATCCTCTAGATAGACGGTGATGAGTATTACGCCGCATGAAGTGCTCCATAACACACCAGCATATATCCTTAGCCATTTCTTGTGCAAGTTGCACAAATCGAAGAGCGGCTGGCCTGTTGATAACTTGGCGCATTGCTCTAAGCTTTGGCCGTAGAAATAGAATAATTCCGTTGAGGAAGGTAGGACGATGATCGGTGACGAGCTACTTCCGTCGCCTTCTTCAGTGGAGACTGTATCAAGGGAAGCGCGAGGCGTTCCTTTGACTCCCTTGCCCTTACGATGAGGAGCAAGCATATCTGATAATGCTCTGCAATTGAAATGAGTAACACTGAGCCACCAGAAATGTCACACGACGTACTTGTCTTGAGCATCGATGAAGACACCCAAATGTGGTTCAAACGAGAATGTTATTGGTTTCGGAGGTCGACTATTAGAGCTCACGGTTACCGCGAGCATGTCCTGATACTACGCGAAGAGGTCACCACGGAAGACCAAGCATGAGGAAACACGACTTACAGACGTCGCCCACTTCTTTGTCATCGACGCTTCAAATTCAGCTACAATTTGTAAATTGTCTAGCAGGGACTTGACGGTAAGAGACGATCCCGCAGTCGACAGCAAAGTTGTAATGTCATCTCTACATTGAAAAGTGTTTCAGGAAAAATGAGTTGCAAGAGCAACAGAGCAGACAAACCGCGTAATCTCAGTGAATTTTGCCAAAAGATGCCAGCCCACCCTCCAATCGGCCGGGAATACTCTTCCTTGTTCAATTTCATGAGTTTGTAGCAGTCTCCTAAACCACGCGAATCTCCTCGAAATATTGTCCAGCTGGCCTGCTTCGTCTGAAGTGCGGAATATCCGGTGGTATTCTTTGAGCTCGAGAGCAACATATCTCTCAATAAGATGAGCACGCAAGTCTGGTCCGAGAATATCCACGACGTGGCAAGCATCCGATATCACAGCCGCTTTTATAGGTTTAGATGGGTCGGATAGATAACTATATAACGTGTTAGTCAAATGAAGAATGGCTGGAGGTAAGGACTTACAATGCGTCAAAGTCTTGGTTAAGTTTTGCGCGTAGTACAGTCTGAATGCCTTGAATGCGCTTCCACACTTGCATGATTCGTGGAACTGACGTATACTGCTTAAACGCTGACGATATTTGCTTCACAGCCTACAATAAGCCATTAGCCAACTTTCAAGGCTCGTATTGAAACAACCTACAGCAAGGGTCTGAGCTATCTCGTTGTACTTCTTCTCTTGAACAAGGTCTTCAAGTTGTGTGAGAGCATTCACTGTACAAGAAAGATCTGACGTCGCGATATACACCGAAAAGCGAAACAGACACACCTAGCATTTGCAGCCTTTTAAGCGTAGTCACACTTAGAATGAGGTTCTTTTTAGCAAGGTCGAGCGCCTGAATATCTTTCGTTATACTTCGGACGACTGCTTCAGACTCGGTTGCCTTCTCTCGAATACGTGACATTTGACCAAGCAGTTCCTGAATGCGATGGATTCAAGTAAGAACAGTAAATGAGTAAGAACAGTATTGAATACTCAACAGAAATCATTTCCTGTATTAACTGCATTCGATCGGGATCCTGGTTCCGTCTCAGCTGTATTCGGAGTTCATCTATCTCCCCTTGCAGTGTTGCCTGGTCCTCTTTAAGTCGAGCTTGCACGGCCTCCGTATGAGCTAGTGAAGCCTCTGAAAGAACAAGACATTAACGTCAGTAAGGTATTCACGAAACACGTCTGACACGTACCATCGGGAAAGATATTATTGAGTGCATCAGCAATATTGATATCTGGGGTATATTCCAAGGGTTGATCAGACTGAACATCGAGAACGTGTTGAATAGCAAGGACGACTTCTTGAGGAAGCTCATCGTTGTGGTGCATTGGACGGAGGAATTATTGAGTTACATCACCACGTGGCTTGCATATATCAAGCGCTTCAAGGCAAGGAGGGGTCTCCACTTTCCATATGTTTTCTTCACCAGTACTGTAGTTACAATTCATGGATCAGTTATCTGACACTCGCACTCAAGTCGTTCAAACATACGATAATCAGCCTACATATTCTTGCTCGAAATGCTCTGCTGTTGTTGTTCGTATATCCGTGATCATTGCAACATCATTCAGCTCAAGTCTTTTGAGAATTGTAGGCTCTTCAAGACGAACTCATCAGTAGAGCGTTTTCTGGACGGGATGGGCGCGGATTGTAAGAGTACAAAAGGTTCCCTCTTCTATTGTCTGAAGAAGTTTGCATCGCAGCCTAATGCATTCCGCGGTGAACGTCAAGGTATGGCCTGTTAGCTGTATTTTCTCAAATGAAGCTCACATCGCTTGATGCCATAAAGCTGGGCTCAAAGGAAGATCGACCCTTACTGTGAGCTCAACACCACGCATGGAAAGTAACTCTGTCTCTTGACATTCTTCCAGCACTGGAGTGCATACCGTTGCCGACGTCTTTTGTCTCGGATGTAATGATAGATTAGGATGGTATTACCACAGGGCATCGGAGTACAGCCAGAAGTACAAGGAAGGTGAGTTACCTGTATCTTGATGTTTCTTATCGTTCACCTCTCCATAGGCAAATTTTTGTTGGAGAGAGAAAAACTCATCAAGGAGAATAATTGGAGTTTGGACAGCTAATTCAGACCACAGAGATCCTGTTGCTTTTCGTTGTACTCAAAGGAGTAGTCATTTAATATACCTAATGTACATGTCCATCACAGCAATCACGATGTCTTCATCGCATTATCATCGTCCTTTTTACCCAGACCTTCAGACTGCAGTAACTGGTCAATCTCGTCTGGTCTATAAATCTTGGCCTTCGGCAGTTGTGTCTCGGGGTCGAGTGTGAGGACAGCAAACTCAACTATGAGGAAAGACGCAAGCACTGAGAATTCCATATCAAGGTCAGAAGAAGGAGAGAGGTTCACGTTTTTCGCTCCCTAATGTCGTACTGTCCATCGTTTTGCTCATTGTCTTGAGCACCAGACTGATCGCGGCCTTCACCTCAATATCGTCTTTGTACTCCTGCTTCAGCAGACTCTGCGCTGTACCATTGTTTGCTCCGATACAGGTAGCTTTCCAGCCTGAGAAGTTACCAGAGGGATCCGAGTGATACAGTTGGAACTTGTATTGCGTGTCATACCCAGCATATAGAAGAGAAACTCCGAATGGGCGTAGACCTGGCAAATGCATCGTTCGTTCACTGGTGTCAGCAATTGCTGGAGAAATATGCCCACCTCCATACTGCGTGTAGCCTTGCTTCATGTCACATAACCTCTGAGCCAGAAGTTCGACCGGTATATCCTCGTTGTACTGTAGGAGATGTTGCTGAGCAGCTGACCGTGCATAATTGATGAGTGAATTAGCATCAGCGGTCAGTCCTGCGACGCCACCAATAACATTCCTATACAGACAATTTCGACGACATTAGCATCTGCGGGAAACCAGAAACAAACGACGCACGAGTTCAAAAGATAGATCTTCTCTCCACTTCCTCCGTATCCGCCTTCCTTTGCACCTGACAGATCCAGTAGCTTGCCAGTAACCTTCTTCTCTGCGGCCAAGACGACACCATCCTTTGCTAAAACACCCAAAACCGTTCCTGCATGAGAAATGGCCTCCATGGCATATTCGACTGACGTATATGTTTAGATTAATTCGCCCTGCTCTTCAGAAAAGATATCTCACTTTGATATAGTCGGCCTATACATCAAAGGTTGTTGTCAACCAATCAATAGCTCGAGCTATGAAATACATACCTTCCGGCGAAAAGATAGTTGTGCGGCCTGATATGAAGCTACATTGTTAGACTTGAACAGAGATCTTTGGTAGTCGTACGCACTATCATATCTTCGAGACTGTATAGATGTAGATCAGTATTGAAGCCACTCGAATATCAGGAGGCGAACTCACCATCGTGCAGGTGGATGTTGTGAATAGAGGACGCAGACGCGTTCACCATGCATACGCGTCGCTCTGCTCGGTAATTGCCGACTCTATGGTTTCTTGAACTTCCACTCGAACTTTGCCTTCAAATTGCAAGCTGAGCCGCTACAGTATGGTCCCTTTTGCCAAGTGCTGCATATATCGTCCATCTCTCATCACACCGAAAGCATTGAATGGAACGAGGAACGAGCAACGTTTGCTGTTGGGATTGAATGCTAGAGCTCTATTTTTTTCGGAATAGATGATACAGCATCACGAATGAATTCCTGGCCCTGCCTTTCCGTGCGCACACTCGGTGTATTCGTATCTGGGTCGAATGGAGTATTCGTCTGGTATAAACAAGTACCTTCGGAAGGAACTACTGTTCTCTACAGCTCATCGCTACATCCAAAGCGGCGTCGAATCATTTCGAACCGCACGAATGCAGGATTACCGGAGTTACGTCCAGTTGGAGGTTTGGGCGCTGCAAGTCACCGGCAAGTCCTACAACCACCAGGACATGGTTGCAAAACGACAGCCCGGTGATGTAGTTTAGTTCCTGGTAAATTTTACTGCCGATAGTGACCTATATCTTTGAATCACAGCGACGTTCCAGTGTAGCGCGCAATCGAAGGCAATCCGAATCATTCTATCACGTCAAGCGTACATATCATACATTCTATACTCGTCAAGCGCCCAGCTCTCGCAAAGCCTTGTTCACCTTTTCTATCTGTTCTTCTGTCGAATCGTTCATCTCTACCACCACGACACCATCTTCACCTTCTGGACTCTCAAGCGTGCTCAACTGACTATCCAACATCGGCGCTTTCATGAAATGCCCCGCTCTCTTCTGCATCCGATCTAAAAGCACCTCTCTCGAGCCTTTGATGAACACGAAATAGGTCGGCATATCGTCAGGTCGCAGCGAATCCGAAGGGTTGGACAACGCAGAAGACACGTCCTCCGCAACAATCCTCCGCCTCCCTCGCAGAATATCTCGATAATATTTCTTGAGCGACGAACACCCAACGACTATCCCATGTATCTTCTCCGAATTCTGAGCGGCCTTCATCTCCGCCGCTTTATGCTCGGCGGTTGCACGAATCGACTCAAGCCAAGGCTCTCTATCAGCATCCGTCAAGGGGTGCCCGGCTGACATTTTTTCGATATTTGATTTTGGATGGAGGTCATCGCCATCGATGAAAGGCATGCCGAGTGATGTAGCCAGCGCTGAACCTAGTGTAGATTTGCCTGTGCCTGATACGCCCTTAGTAGAAAGAATGTCAGTTGTATAGTCCACTTGTATTGTTTAAAGTCAGGACATACCATGACGATGATCAGAATAGGCTTGCTATTGCTCTTGAAAGCTTCCACCATCGTTCGTCTAGCAACACTGGGATATGGTTGGGGCAGTAGCGGATTACGACTGCTAATTCATGAGGGATATTCGGATTTCCGGACCGAAATCTCCGGACCGAGCATTCACCTCTTCCTTCAACGATGCACCGAAGCCCCGAAGTCCGTCCTCGGACGTAAACTAGGACGATGTACATTTCTCGACCGTATATCTGCGCAAATTGTATGGCTTGTGTTCTTTCTTGGTGCTAATTGGTTCACTTAGCACTTATTTTTGCAAGTCTATTTACCAGCCGTGCATCTCGCGGGAAACAAGACTGATGTATAACTGATAAATGCAGCTATGGGTAGAATATGTATACTTGCCATCTCAACTAAGGCCCTATTCTTCAAACGGATAACGCTAGCCTTCTGAGGCACATCATCAAACAGCACCTTCAAATATAAGATATATTGATAACTGCAAAACATCTACGTTCTCATCAAATAATCTGGAGTCTGAGGCCAATGCAAAGTTCAACCATTACATTTCTAGTATCTCAACAACATCGTTCAAGGGGTAGTAAAACAACACAGCTGAGAACAATTGAGAGCGAAAACAGTAACGAGCTATAGCTACCACTAGGGAAGACAGCTGATTATTCGTATCGTCAGGAGCAGAAAACGAAGTACAAGATTGTGCACTCAGAAAAGGCACAAGAAAAGAGAAAAAAAAGCATTAGGGGGTCGAAAGCATGTATAATATATGTAGCAAGATTATCGTAGCAGTCAACTTTTACTGAAATCCAATTAAGAGACATGACGGAGGGGGAAATGATTGCTCTGCCATGAACTGCCATGTGTGAAACCTACGTATAACCGGGAGGTAGGGCCAAAGGAGTGGGGATTGAAGTGAAAACAGCGTCTAAGCCCGGTATCTAGCGTCAAAAAATTATAATGAAAGCTGAGAGAAGGAACGGAAAAAATGCGATAGTATAGAGACATTGATAGAAGGATGATTGGATATGAGATGAAGATTGAGAATATAAATTGATGATGAAGTCAAATGATACAGGGGACATTCCTTCCTTAGAATTTGGATGATCATCTTTCACGTTAAGTTCGTTGTAATGTATAGAATTCCTTATAGATCATGGGGTGGTGGTAACGGTGGAGGTTCTGAAGACGAGAGAGCCATGTCCATCCCTGCCGCAAAGTCGATGGCATTGTACGGTGGAGGTGGGCTGTCAACATCGTATACGGAATGCCCGCGCATATGACCAGAAGGTCCGTGGTCACCAGAAAACCACTGTGACAAATCATGATGCGACCGTTTCCGTATCCGCAGCGCAGTTTGCCATTCCGGATTAGAACCGGCGACAGGAGTGGGAGGTAACGTACGTTGAGGATACTGCGTCGTCCATTTCTCCCTCCCGCCACCATTGAGAAGCCTAGTGCTACTCTGACTGTGCCTGAGTGCCCGGGAATTGGAACCTTCAGGGGGTGGGGGTATAGGTAATGATCTCGAAACGACAGAGTCGGAACGATATATAACCGAGTCAATGGAAGGTCGTCTGCGGTCCGGGGAAAATGACGATGAGACGCTCTCTACCGGGCTGCTCACCACAGAGCCATCAGTACTCCTAGGGCGAGGAGGACTTGATCTAGATCGATGAGGCGACGATTGTGGTGGCGGTCTAGGAAGTTCCCTTGGTCGTCTTGAGCTTGAAGCAGAAGGCAGACTGGGACTATGGCCGCGGCTCGAACTCGAGCCTGATGATGAATACTGCGCGGGTAGAGGCGGGACGGGAGGAATGTTGTGATCGTTGTAAAAGGATGGGTCAAGATAGGTGTGTGACGGTGCAGAAGTCAGCGTAAGAGGGTAAGCTATTGATTCCGCAGACGGACTCGGGGCGCGGGATGGCGTTGGGTTTGTTTTGACAGATACTCCGATAGCTTCTTCAGCTTCTGTTTCTGGCTCGCTGTCGCTTTCTGAGCCTGAGAGCGAGAAATCGGGACTGGGAGTGCGTAATGGGTAGATCGAATCACCATAAACCTTTTTAGCCGTCTTGCTGGAAGCCGTTAGACCGCGATCTGCTGTAGAAGAAGTGGAAGCATGTGTGGAAAGGCTGGATGCCCGTTTTGGGAATAACGGTTCGCCATACATGATCTTCCTCCACTGGGAGGCCGAAGTGGACGCTGGTGGTGCAGAATATAGAGATCCGTTGGAGTTACCTCCGTGCTCCCCGGATGGACTAATTGAGCTGGGTGTTTGATACTTTGGAACGACCCTCCAGTCTTGAACGTCGGTCAGTAGCAAGAGAGAAGATACCAGCAGGTAATCCAGGAGAAGAATAGATACCCCTTGGTGCTCGAGCATGGGTCGCACGTCATATTTATCATGCAGGGTCTCAAACACCTTCAGCCTAGGCGGAACCGATTCGACCGCAGGTTCAAGAACTGCTATAGGACCTTTTGCTGAAGATGCAATACACTGCATAGTAGTAGAGTTAGTTGTTATCCTGACAGACAGCGGAAGATTTATACGGACGTGGTATGAAGATCCAACTGCTTTCCATTTCAAAGCGTGTGAATAGCCTGGTATCTTGAATTTTCGAGGAGAGCTGTTGGCACACAGAATTAACGGTCAGTAGATCATTCAAAATCATATACAGCACGCCGGACGTACCTCAACACAGAACCAGGCCGCAAAAAAGTATCGGCGGGTTTCCGCCGACCGGATCCCATCTGGAGGATAACACTATCTGAATCCTTCCCTTTCCCTTTGTTAGGAGCAACTACAGGCCATTCGATATCCGCAGCCTTAATCTGGCCATTCCAGGGATCTGAGCGAAGGACGGTCGTATAGGTGCCCTGGGTGCTGATAACGTACAGAGGGGTAGAAGAGAGGTCGTTCTTTACCTCTGCATGGAGAAAAGAGGGTGAAGACAGCTGGAGAACAAGCAGAGGAGGCTTCTGGTGAGAGCCCATTGCGTCGCCGATGTCCAGACGACGAAGATAGGGCAAAACGGCGGAAGGAAGGACTGAAGCCCGAGATCTGCTGTGGAGACTGTTGAGATCAAAGGAACGTTGAGAACGAGCACAACGAGGAAAGTCGAGGGAAGCGGCGTCAGCGTTAGAGGAAGAGAGCGAGGCTCTATTCATTGGGAGTAGACGGTCGGAAGGAGAAAGGACAAGCCTTGGAAAGAGTGAGCCCAGGATGATGCCAATGGCTTATGTAATATCACCCAGATCCATTTCTGATCTTTTCGAATTCCATGTGCTCTTCAATGAATTGCCGCATATAGAGGTTCATCAGATTCCCCATTCAGTCCTGAGCCGCCTAATTCACCTCCGATTGCCGTGTATCAACTGTGTATACAATATAATCAATATTATTTGTATTATTTACTCGGTTATGCTCGTCTTGCCGTGAGGTCTGCCGCTTAGTCATACCTAGGATAGTAGTGCAAATACACACAAATATAGTCTCTACACCTGACCACCACCCCCACCAACTCGCAATCAAAAAAATGTCTACTAGCGCAACTGATTCTTCTACGGAAGCGTATGTCTCTACTCGAACTATTTACGACGCGTATTTCTAATATTTCTCACTCTTGTAGCAGCAAAGATGCCACTACCACTACGGTGCAGGCAACTGACGCGTCGCCCAAAGATAAAGGAAAGAGCAAAGCTCCCAAAGACGATGCAGCGATGGAGGACGACGACGACGATGACGATGAAGACGACGAAGACGACGACGATGAGGAGGAAGAGGAAGACGAGGTTCGTGTTCTTCAGTCGCGTCGCGTACCAAGACGCGTAATTTCATGTCGCGTGGCGCCTCTTTCATCCACCTCTCTTGAACAGTCCATGAACTAACGCGTTATACCCGCAGGAAGACGAGGATGAGGACATGGAGGAAATTGATCCATCTGCCATTCTGTCCACTGGGCGCCGCACGCGTGGGAAGCAGGTCGACTACACATCCGAAGAAGCTCTCGCCAAAGCTGGTTTGAAGAAAACCGACGAGGAGAACGACGACGAGGAGATGAAGTAGATATTGTCGTTTTATATATGGCGGATCAGTGGCAAAGGTGCCTGTTTATTCCGGCGTTATGTAGATCAAAAGCACATATGCCTTGCCGCCCTCCTGCCCTTTGCTCAAGTGTGTTCTAGGCCCCTGTGTACGTGTACAATAACTTGCATTGAATGTCGCCGAGTCGTGGAATACTCTGCTTTCCATTATCCTTTTGGTCTGCCTCTGTCATGGGGTTCTGCTTCCATGTGAAAATTCCCAGCTGTACTGTCCATAGTGACCGACGAATTTACAACGTGCCCCTCCAAGTGCAAATGCATCAAATTCCATGCGATCGTACCTGAATCAAGTGCCTTTTGTCTAGAGATTCAAATTAGCATGCTGCATACCTCCGCGAATCATGCTTTTATCGGATTTCATGGTACGGGGACTACGGCCGTACGGACCCCTAAGGGCCTTGACTTCAGAGGCTTTTTCGTTTCCAACAATGCGCATATAGTGACATGTTAAAGTTTTGCTGGATACGCATGTCATCTCTGAAGATCTGAAGGACAATTTACCGAGGAGCCGACACGGAGTGTATGTATCCATGTGATGTCCAATATATATATCTTTTCATTTCACTCGATTTGCCATGAGAACCCGCAGGTAACTACGAGAGCGTACGCTCAGCTGGCTTCTTTCTCCAGTGAAAGCATTGGTGTCGAGTCACATTTGTCCAGCTGGAGCTCTGGAATCAGAAAGGATGTAAGTACAAATGTATACTAGTTCAATTGCCCTGATATCACTCATGAACCTAGCGCTGCTTCAGGAAGTATTGATGGATAGCTGAAGGCTGATGTCGCTTTTCATCAAGTACTTATTCGGCGCTTCGTGTTCCACTACTTCATCACGTGTCTAGCAGACGTCGATACAGGTTCACAAAGTCTTGGAGAACGCGAATATCGCAAATACATGTACTCAAAGCGTCATATCGAATTTCTCAACGGCAGGTATCTCCTGGTATCTCTCTGTTCACGATACATACATATATGTAGGAAGCTAGGAAGCCCTTAGTTCGGTAATATAAATTCAAATCACTATCTTGCTGCAATTCCAGGCTCATGATTGATTCCGAAGACGTGCCTGTGCCTTGAAGCCAAAGTGTTCAACTTTGCTCGGGCAGGCCAAACGTGAACGCGGTGAACTGAGGACTGAAGAACAGAACGGCTGGACGGTTGAAATGTGTATCGATCATAGGTTAGTGTCACTTTGGTCACGGTCGTACTCCTTTGTCTCCCCGCACAATTCAATCACTACTTAGTACTGATACTAGTCAGCGCTAGTCCTGCGGGATGTTGGACATTGTGTTTCACCTCGTTTGATGCCAGAGCAAGGCGGACCTCCCTCAACGCCGTTTTTTTTTCACTTCCACCGTTCCACGTCGGCCCTATCATCAGATGTCGCTCCATGTGTTTTTCGGCCCATATGAATTTGTGGAGAAACGTCAGACTGGCATCCGTTGGGTTAGCTCAAAACTGGTGAGCACTTGCACCCAGTCAATCTTCCGACTCATCGGATGCGACTCGATATCCTTCACTGCCAAAATCTGTAATTTCCGAACAGCCGCGGTGCCGTTTTACCCAAATTCAATCATGGCATTTCATTCTTTCAACTTTGGGCGCAAAATACCAATGAGGGCTCTTCGACGGTCTTTCAAGTTCGGATTTAAAAAAATTAGTCCTCGCAACGGTCTGCCTCCATATGACACATTCGTCGCAAGCCCCTAAAACAGTGGCATGTACTATTCAAGAATCCCGATGCGCGCCGGTATTATTATTATTATTATTTTTGTTTCTGGCTAAGACTGGAACTGCCCAAGAACTGCCTAACTGAGATTTGCTATGTAGTTTCCGACGGAATTAGATACGCACACCGGAGCTTGTCCCTCCGTCAGCCCGACTCACTCGAAGGCAAAATTCTATAAATCTCTGAAGGCGTGTTCTTTTATGTTTTACACGTATGTATTCTGATTGTACCTGGGTTTAAAACCGATAATCGACCTAGCTTACCTTTAAACCTACAGCGTCGTAACATACGCTCAGAGACTGTATGTATAGTTGTCCCTACGAAGGGTCGCCTATTCGAAAATCGTCGATTCCTCGTAGATCTCCGAGATCGGTCACGATCAGTCGCGACATGTCCGGGGAAGTCTACAGTACGCACATATTCACCTAGGGTTCCTCAGAACCTCAGGGTCTGTTTGTTGCTGCCAAATGAACGTGCCCGAGTCTTGTACGGTAGCGAACCACAATTTTTGAGGGGCCTCTCACGCTTGAACGATCATCGGACAAAGCCACAACTTTGAGGAGCTCAAATCATGCGCGTGCTAAGGGTTAGTAGCACTACCTTATGATGTGCTTAAAGTTTTGTGAGTGAGTCTCTTATTATGAGCCCGTTCAGCTACTAGCCGCATCGTTCCGCCGTTGACCTGAGAGGCAACAACATTGTTTCAATCTTTTTGGGACTTACGGAAAGGCGGAAAAGAGTGGGGTGGATGTGACTGACTTGCTTGTCACGAATCCGAGTCCTTCGGTAGTCTGGCCAACTCTGACATACAACAGGTTATTAGTATGAATGCCGTGGACAACTTCTGGGACTCCATTGTCGAGAGCACAAGCTACCGATACAAGGCTAGTGTATCGTCCAAGTCATTCTTAGCATACAGGAAACCCTCATACATCGGTGGTCATCGACTCTTGGAATTCGTGGACTCATTGGTACTTACACGCCCACTGTTCTCGTCACACCCAACCTAGGCTGATAGAACGGTCTTGAATTCGTTTCGTTTATGATCCCCGTCCGCTCTTCTTCACTGGTATGCCGGCTACCTGTTTCTGCTTCTCTTGTTCTCCGTGTGACTCGCATCCTGTGCTCACGATCATCTACAGCAGCCAGCTAAATTGGGGCGGAACTACCACATACCGACACTCCTACGCTTGCTGCAGGCTGAAATCAGCTCACTGATTACCTGATACCCATCCCAACTTGCATCCTGTTTCATGGCCATTCAGTGGGGCTGGGTCATCGTCTTCGTTATCTTCACACTGAAGTAAGTATGACATACGATCATCAGGTTTTTACTTCCGTTCTTCGGTCTGGCATTTTTGGGGACATGTAGTATCATTGAAAACGTCACTTGCCAACTCTCTGGCCTACGATTCCTGCGATGCTAACTTATTTTGGGTCAAAAAAGTGAAAATAAGTACCTCCAAAATACGTATAATACATCTGTGTCAGTTGTGACTTTTGGGTTTCATTTACTTATCGCTGGACCTGCATGGCTTCAGGCAATCTCGGTCTCGAAAGAGTTTTTAGATTAAAACCCTTCAAGGTAGACTCGACTCGTGCTTTCGTCGATTTTGAGAACATTCCTAACCTTTGAATGGACACCCTGAAAAGTTGTACTATTCAGATTAATTGCTGCCTTGAAACAATCCGGTATGTCTAAAACCGTTCATGAAAGATGTGAAGCCGCTGCCTTCCAGTTGACGGTAGTTGACGGTCCGGCTTTAATGCTGCCGGCGGATGAAATCCACGTGGGCACACAATCTTCCGTGTCCACCTACCGCCGCCGCCGCCGGGAACATGCATGTACTCCAGTACAACTACGTACTGGCGATTCAGTTCATCGTCTTCCAAACATCCTTTGAACAAAGACAAATTCTTCGTCAACGTCGCAAAAATCACGCCAACATATCTCTGTTTCACACTTTGAACAGCACCACGTCCAGAAGACCAAAGTTTGGAAACTGTGAGCTTTTACAGCTCTGAGTCGCAGTAAGAAATACACGTCTAATCGAACTCTATCTCATATGTTCTGCCGCGACACAACACGGTCGTTCCCGGCTTCTCGAATATCTTCCGTTCAGCTGGTTCCGAATTCGAATCCGGAGTATTGGATGACTTGCCATGGCAAGTTGTGCTTGGCCTTCGCATACTCACCGCAAGGGATTGTGATTCGATTCTTGTTTTAACACCCCAGCGTAGTGGTTCGAACTTCGTAGTAGAGTCCTCTCTGTCGGTGTGGCCTAAGCCATGATATTGAACACGTCAGTATGCACTGAAGACGATCCATCCGTCCAGTTTCATCACATAACTAGCTGTACTTATTACGCCGCAACCTGCGGCGCTAACTATAAGACCATACCAGTACTCATTCTGCCGTATCAGAATTTTTTGTCTGTCGAAGCACAGCGGCGGTGGCGACGATATGTAGGGGCACACCGACCACGTATGTACCACACCCTAGCCAGTTGGCACCCATTGACTTCCTAGTCAAAAGAGTTTGTCCGCTACCGCACCTGTATTATGGATTCATTCTTGATATTGACAGATGTCTGAATTAAGGAAGAAAAGAAGTAAGGGAAGAGGGACGAGCGTACCCCTATGTCGGGAGAGTACACGTTTACACTTTCGTGTCGTTTAGTTCACCGCTATAAATCTACCTGGAGGTTCTGTTACCTCGTCGCCCTCTCTAATGGTTGTGTTCTTCAATATCTTCTTTCTCGCTATGTCAATATTGTTGTGCGTGTCGCGGTCATCGGGCGGGGTCCATGGTTGCACCACGACGCATTGCCCAAATTTCAAGTTCAGTACACTCTCATAGTTTATTCTTCTTAGTTGACCAACTGACCGTCAGTGTTGGCGTCGGTATCCATGCCCAAGGTCGATTTGGCCCCCGGCGCAGTACCGTCGATGCTCTTCTTCAGCAGCTTTCGCTTCTTCTCATGAACCTAAGCTGATCATTAGGGGAAAGAACGTCGACACGAAAGAACATATTCTATTCATCGAACACTACATATACTAGAGATAACACAACTAACTCCAGATCGACAACACAGAGACACAAGACACCTGTTTCTACCCCCTTTGCAAATATCCTACTGAAAGACTGAGAACAATATTCGTACAACTAATGTGTGTGGGTGGCTGCGGGTACCCACCTTTCCTAGCACTCAAGCGCTCACCAAAGACATGCCCCTCGCTGATGCGCTCATCATCCCCCTTCCCGAAAGCTAGGTTTCGTCAACTCCGAGGAGGAGAAAGCCAGGCTTGGGAGGAGAGGGAGACGTGCAAGCATGGAACGAGAGACTACCAATGGGAGACTGCATCGAGCCGCAGCAAAGGTGAGGTTGGATGAGTGGGAAGAGAGAGGTCAAGAGACACTTAGGTAGCAGAATACGAAAACAGTAAGTAGGACAATGCAAAAGAAACAAGCAAATTGTGCAATCGTTATGCATCAACTGAAGTAAGAATGATGTGTGACGATTAGAAAAATGCACACTCGAGTCGAAGTCCATAGAATGAAAGAGAAATGGAGACGAGAGATGAGAAATGAGATAGATAGATAGATAGACGAGACGAGAAATGCCAGAGAGATATGATAAAGAAACAGAGATGGGAATGGGGAGAAGTACAGGATATATGAAACAATAGAAACCACCGTAAAGGAGAAGAAGATACTGATAATAAAGATCGCGGAACATATCAAGGGAATTAAGTCCATTCCATTTTGCGAGACGACTTCATTCATACGTACGTCAGACGCCCTTCAAAGGACTCCCACAAGTCACTTGAGCTCCCTGCTGTCCGAGGACCCTGAGTCGCATCCGGTGCAGCAGGCGGCAATATGTCCAACAAACCCTCCAGAGTGAATCCAATATCGGACCAGCCATTGGAATCTGGAGAAGCCGTCGTCGAATCCCCGATGTATTCGCCCATATCCATCATGTCCATATCGTGGTGGTTGTATCCCAAACCAAGGTCCAAACTCTCCGCATCTGCCCCTCCGATTCCGCCCATAATCGCCGTACTCGTACCAGTCGATCCTCCCAAGCTCACACTGCTCACACTCATCCCTCTATCCGCTCTCACATCCCCGGTGGTGATCAAGCGTTTCACTTCCTCCTCGGAGGCAGCAGCCGTGTGGGCGGCAGCCGCTTGCGGGAGAGACACTTGGGATTGGTATAAACCAAGAACCGGTAGACTCGTTGCGGGGAGAGAAGGGAGCTCCGAGGACGCCTGAGGGGCAGGCGACGAGTCGCGCTCGGTGATAATTTCGCGGAAGAGGGTTTCCATAGTTGCGTCATCGGGCGCTGCATCTGATTCTGCTTGAGCGCTGCCATCCGTACGGCGGTGAGAGTTGAGTTGGGAGTCACCGTAGGGGTCGAAGAGGACCAGTTCACCCGCTGCAGGGACATGGGAGGGGGGGTTCCTCGCATGGTCGCCACCCGTGCTAGGTGGCGAGTGGACTGGTTGGACTCTGACGACTCGGATACTGGTGACAAAGCGGAATTGGATGAAAGGGGAGATACGGATGCGGACGCACTGGAGAAGGCGGTAGAGGGTGGGAAGTCTAGTGAAGAGTTGGAGGGTGCAGGAGATATAGGGATCGACGATGAAGAGTCAGCTGAAGGGGCAGAAGAAGTTGGATGCTGCGTGGATGTTGTTTGGGGAACAGACGAGGAATTACTAGAGTTAGGAGGTGGTATACCAGTGGGAAGACCCTGAGCGGCGAGAGCTTTGACTACAGCGTCCCAGCCTTTCTCAAGGGTCCGGATTCGCTCTCTCAGCTCTTCGTTCTCACGATCTCTCGCTTCATCGGCTCGAGATTTAGGTGCCGCTGCTACGAGAGCCGGGTTAGCAGAAGAAGAGGTAGAGAGTCCCATGCCAGCACGAAGTTGTCTATTCTCCTCCTCAAGCTCAGCGACTCTGCGCTCGAGGTAAGAAAACTGGGCCTTCCGGCGATCGCGCGAGTTCTGGGCAGCGATACGATTACGATGAGCTCTGGCCTCCTTGCGCTCCTCTGAAGACATTTCTGAGCGAGGACGCTTTCGAGAAGGGCCAGCTTGGGATGCAGACGACGCAGACGACATTTCGTCTGGAGGAGGAGAAGGAAAAGAGAGAGAAGCTGGGTCAATAAAAGAAGTGGTCGTTGGGGACGTTGCTGAATTTTTTGACATTCTGGTGAGGAGAAAGGGGTGAATATAAAGCTTTGTACTGCGGCCAGCAGGACGCCTACGTGGAAGTCGTAAAGAAACGTAGCACTGCCCTTTTCCGGCCTTTTTCTGTTATTACGTAAGTCTCTCTCCTGTCCTTCATTTTCTCAAATTCCTCTGAACCTGAGCGTGCACTTGTGCTATTTCATTTGCAGATCTGTTGCCATAATTTCTGCTTTGCAGATGCTTCATAGGTCAAGTGCTTCTCTCAACGGCGATATCAATCTCAAATTCGTTCAGGAACGAGTAGTCCTGACTGTAACCCTCCGCGTTACTCACTGGCACCGAAGACGACAACTGTTTTGCATCGCGGTTTTGGAGAACGGTGCTGCAGCCAGAGAGCGGGAGAATCGTTTGCGATATTCTCTCACTCAAACATCGCTTCCCCGACTCCATTCGTCGCTTTCGTCGCTTCGAATTACTTCAAGACATGTCGCTTTCCGGTCCGAAAATATGAGAGAAATACTTCAATTCCCATTCTCTGCCTGCGCAGATGGCAAACGAGAAAAGTATCAGAAGAGCTTGCCTTCTCCCGCTCCTCATAGATCGCCAAGACGATTCCGCATATGAAACTCGTTCAGGAATCTGATACGGAAGCGACGTAGAAAGACGTCGAGTGAGAGCAAAACAAACTCGGATTTGTTCTAATACAGTTATCTTCTGGCATTCTCGGTCACTACAGGAAGTGTTCTCAAGCGGCTAGAAAGAGGTTAGTATTAGCCCTTGTTCTCATGCTCGAAATACCCGTATTGGATGCTAAAATCAGTTCTGAAGGTCCCCCCCTTGGTCACCGTCGCACGTACGTTCGTCATCCGACACAATTGCGCAGTTCTCTGAGTAAGAATGCCAATTCTGGCAGCAAGCCTTGCCGGCAGCTTACAGCTACCCCTGAAGCCAAGCTTTGCATTCTGGAGCCTGGTGTATAGTCCAACAAGATGCTTCCACGACCAGATGCAAGACTTAATCGTGAGTAGGACAAAGACGTCCGGATCATGAAGCTTCTGAAGTGTCAATTCCATCGCAGAGATACGCCTGTCAGGGTCTGCCGGTTCCAGGGAAAAGTCAAAGCTGCAAGTCACTAGTCCATGTGCTCACGTGACATGAATCGGCAGCTGAAGGCCTCAGGCGCAGCGTCGCAGTGTGAACCTGTGTGAACCATCGACATCGAGCAAGACGATTATGGGTCTCATCAACATCTTGCATTTTCAACGCACGAATACTCGCAACAGCAATATGAAATTGCAAAGCGATTCTTTAAGGTCCAGATGTTGACTGTGAGAAGTTGCCACTATTTCCCCCCCGCTTCCAGGACTTGGGATTTGGCTTGACTCTGATTTTACGCTTTATAGCTACAAGTACGACAAATTGAAGATCTCACATGTACTCCCTAACTCAATCAGAGTAAATGATATTCAAGAATGAAGTCTTCTGTCGCTCTTTCGGTGGAGATCGTTCCTTGATCTTCGCCCGTGTTTGCCCCGCTTGTCCTTTGACATTATTATATTGTTTTGGCGGTGACTCAGGATTTTTGATATAACAAGGAAATGACAAAATACATGCAGAGAACAACTGATAGATCAATAGCATTCGATACAAGCTTTGGTCCTGAGCGCCCAGGAACAACTTGGAAACTTTCAAGAGTGTGATAAAGAATGGGCAGCCCGACCTGAAATGAGAAGATTTATGCGTATTCCTCCATGTCTAAACACGTCGTTCGGATTATACTATCCTCTTGCAATGTCGTCTCGCAATGCGACTTTTGAGCTGCTACGAGGATGATAATCAACGTTGGGTAGATACCCTGCGTGATGGGACATGAGCGCGGTTTTGCTTTGTATAAGGACAGGAACTTACAGCGAGGTGAGGTGCTATTGCAGCGAGAATATCCGCAGTCCTCGTGGGGATGTGGTTTACGACGTTGATCAATACAATCACCTTCAGGGGGACTTTAGATACAGGCACGTTCAGTTTTGTGAAGCTGACAGACTCACCCAGACTGCACAGTAGAAAAATCCAGATTCGACTAACAAACACAATATCCACTCGACTCTCTTCCCCCGGCTGCTCTGCCGGTAGAAGGCAAGCTCTACATTCCGTCGGAGTTCCCTTCATTGTAGAACAATGTGGTGATATCGGAAAGGTAAATGTATGATAACGTACCAAGTCGTGGATGCAATGAATAGTGTGGCAATGAAATTTGTGGCGAATAGGATACAAGGAAGAATGATCCTCCTGATTGCGTCCCATGTCTGGATTGTTTTTTCCGTGGATATCACGTCTCGGATTGCGAATACGCCGTCGACGAACATTGAAGCTGGGTAGGTAGTGCCATGTCTCAGCGACACAGAGATTATGATCTTGAATGCGGAGCTAACTCACCAATCGATGCACAAAAACAGAAAGCCAATATCGCGCAAAATAGTCGGTTCCGCTTGTGAAATAGTATGAATGCTCTCCAGACGACGATGCCATCACCCATGACATACTGCGAACAGAGTCCGTGAGTGATCGTCTCATATTTTTCACAGTATACGCTCGCAACTCACATTGATTCTTGCTAGAACTACGAGGGTTATACTTAGGTTTTGCAGATCTCCGGCCGAGCTAGAAGACGGTCCTAATGAACGTATTTGGTCGTTAATGGCACCGTTGAGTGCCCCGAAATTCCCAGTGTCGACGATGAACATGAAGAGTGTGATGATGAGCAGGACCCGTCGAGAAAGGAGCGAGTCGGACAATTTATTCTCTCGCCTGTCAAAAAATGAATAAGAATGCGATGAGCCAGCGTAAAATATCAAGACATACAGCAATAAGTAAACGGCCATTACAGTCACAACAAAATATATCCCTATGCAGCATCAGTTATTTACCACGACGTATCTGAAGGCCAAAAAACCATACCGTAGAATACTCCACTTATACAAATGGCAATGTTGCTGTTCCTCACGGAGGCGACGGTTTCGCTATCCAGTAGGGTTGAGTTGGCCATGTCTTCGATCCAAGAAGGCAAAATGCGCGAGGATCAAGGGTCTATAAAAGAAGTAAAGTAGAATGAACGGAAGTTGGTGGAACTGAGACGCGATTTCAGGCTTACCTCCATATTTAACACAACCGGGAACGCTGGCATGTGTAACCAACCACCTCCAGTAAGCATGACGGCTTCATCCTGTGCTATAACAGCACAAGCTACAGCACATCGTATCAATGATCAGACAATCATGATTACTCATTTCAATGAATAGGTGGTCTCTGAATGGGTCTAGACGTCTTTGGATAGTTAAAATCCCGTACAATAGCCTTCGGGCCTATGCATGCATCTCGGCAAGTATTTCAGAACTTCTCATGAAGGCACAGATGGACCGCCTACCCTCCTACGCATCAGATGTTTGAGACTCCAAGTGCTTGATCGCGAATAGCTGTCATGATTTTTAGATGATTGAGAGTGAAGAAAAACGCAAGTCACTCGTGGTGATCCACCACCATCAAGATATGCTGGATTTGGTATTATTGCGCATCTTACATGCTGGCAAAGGATAATTGTTGCTCGTGAATTTTCTCGAACATCTAGCTCTATGCCAGAAGTTTCTTGTTCATGGCAAGTTGAACCAGTGAAGTGCGAATTAGGACCCGCGGAGCAATGGACATGACTATGTAGCCATGTCTAATCACGAGCGCGAAATGCGAAATCAGTGATTGTTTTTGAACATCGATGTTCTTCTCAACATTCGTGCATTGATAACTTGACCAGTGACATGGTTCGGAATCGCAGAGCGAAAATAGATAAGCGCAACACTGGATACACCCTTGAGTCCCTGGCCTTGGATTCATATGATGCGCCACGTTTATTAAATATTGTACTCACATAGCATTGTAATTTCATTCCTAACAGGCTTTTCTACTGCCATCCTATCCTTTCAATCTCTTTTCTTGCACAGTCATATAATATCCGGTCAGACGACTTGGGCAGAATCTGAATAGTACCAAACAGTTGGTTGCAGACTCTCCCCTTGCAGGGTTGTATCACAATGAGTTTTCTGCAACGATATCAGTAGTATTATCGTTGTAGGGTATATACCCTAGTACGAGATGTAAGCATAAGCAACGATACGATAGCGGGTAAGGGCTCACCGTTATGTGAGGAATAACCGCCCCAAAGAAGTCCGCACTTTCCGCAGAAAAGTGGTTTGTGATGATTAAAAGGCCAATCACCTTGCAAACAGATAAGAAAACGGCAAGAAAGAAAGAGATACCCCGGCATATACGTACCCACACAATGCAATAGATGGAGCCAGACTCTATTAAAAGAGACAGTACCCCTTCAACCCTTTTTCCTCGGCTACTTTGCCTGAAGACGAGGTCGAAGCGGCGCCGGAACTCCCTGAGTTACAATACCTGTAGTCAATTCACGGGTTTAAGTAGCATCACGGGGTTTGCGACATACCAAGTAGCAAATGCGATAAAAGAGGTGGCTACTAAGTTGGTTGCGAGCAATACGGAAGGGAGAAGGACTCGTAAATTAGGCAAGGAAGAAGTCGAGTCGTCGATTCCGTTGCTAGTCTGATTCATAATTGAGAATATAGCGTCTAGAAACCCGGCAGCTTTCCTCAGATTTAGAGGTGACATGTGCATGGCCTCAGTGAAAAGATCGCACTCACCAAAGGACGCAAAAAGGCAAAAAGCAAGGGTACAACAAAAGATTCGAGCTCGATGATTAAATATGATCCAGGCTCTCCAGATCACTATGCAGTCACTGATTAAGTACTGGAGCACCATAAATTCTCAGCATTTGAATCAGGCGAATAACTATTGACCGGAATGACTTACATTAATCCTTGAAAGAACGATCAAGGCCACACTGAAATACTTCACAGATTGGGATGGATCATATGTTGGTAGTCCTAGCCCGCGAAGCTGGTTTGTCAACGACAAGTTGGTCGCGACAAGATCCGCTGTGTCGACAGCAAACATGAGAAGGGTTA
>JH814964.1:0-26633 GCA_000296255.1 Omphalotus olearius VT 653.13
GCTCTAACGAGAACGGGCACAAGCGTATTAGCCCCCGCATCATTTGAGCCGTGGCCATGGCCCAGGCACCTCACCTATTTCCAGCCGTCGCATTCGAAGGAGACGCCTGAACAAGTGAAACGAAATCTCTTGTGCTCACATCCTTGGTGAAATACGGTATAGCGAGAAAGTCGTCAAAGATACCAGCGGGAGGAGTAGGTCCGTCGTAAAACATCAGCTGAGATATCCCAGGCTAGTGAATCAGAGATGTTAACCGTGGAAGCCACAACGACATTCAGAAAGCGAAAGCGAAATCACCGCACCTGTCCTAGAAGGAAGTTTGCAGTCGTGATGATAGCAGCTTTAGGGTCTGTCACATTGGCCGAAAAATTGGCAGTTGCATTGAGTACAGCCGGTATACGATCCTCTGTGAAGGTCATCAAGCCACCCTTTATATTCCCATCAGACACAATACAACCATGAACCGAAGAATCTTACCCAAACCTGGCCCTGCGGGAAGGCTTTGAGCGTGAACTTCGTCACAATCCCCTTCATTACACAAACTGTATCAGACAAACGGCATCGCGGAGAGGACAGAGATATACAAAATTGTTCTGGCCACCCTACACAGTATCCAGATTAGTACAAGAATATTACGGGAAGTATGGGTCGTCATGCACCTTGAGTCCGAAAAAAAGGTCTGCATCCGAGTCCTCAGTAATCGTACTGACTGTCCCATCTGGCTTGACCAATTCAAAGCTGGAGATAGTGTCAACAGTTAACCCATACTGGTTCGTGTACCACGAGTAGCCTAAGAGGAAATAGTCAATGCAACTTCCTGGCTGGATGAGGACATGACCATAAATACCTCCTCCAAGAGTGAAACCAGCTACACCAACACCGGTAACTCGCCCGCCAACAACAGTGACGTTATAAGGAGCCAGAGAGGCGTAGACATCGTCCCATATCAACCCCGTACCGATTGTAACTTGGCTGGCGCTAGCGTCGTATGTCACTTCTGAGAAACGATACATGGCAAACTGAACGCCACTGGTGGAGGAGAATCCTGGATTCGATGCGTGCCCGCCCCCTTTCACCTAATGACATCTCAATACTGCGCGCATGAGCGCAAACAAGTCTGCACATACTGCGAAGGGAGTGCTCGTCGAGCCGACTATTTTTAGCTAAATCAGAACACATATGAGCTTCATCTAATTGTAATGAGATCGGGGAACCGCGTCACGCACAATTGTTCCAACATCCTCCGCTGTACCCGGCTCGACGCTGCATGTTGCCCACTGCGAACTGGAAGAGGCCCAATGTCCGACATCTTTTGCAAACAAGATTTCACCTGTTTGACGTCCAAAGGTCATAAGAGGTTCATGTAGCAAAAAATGTCACGACCAGCGTACCAGGATAATACACATCCGACGCGGAAGAAATTGCCTGTGCAATCTGTGAGCAGACATCTAAAACGCTCCTGACCGTGTGGTTAGATGGGTGAGACCAAGCGGTTTTCACCACGGCTGCGTAGACGATGGCGAGCAAGGACCAAGTCTGCATTGAGGCGGAGGTGGGGTGAATCAACGGTCGTAGTCCAGCGGAGAATTGTCTTTAAAATCTTCCAACCAGGTTGTTAGCGGGCCGTCCCTGCACATTTGAAATTCATGCTACACGGAGAAACATGACGAAGTTACGTCAAAGGGAGAAAACATACGTCTCATCATGACAGATTATAGTCCATGAGAAATATAACTAGAACTGATCCATGCAGTCTTCATGAACATCGCTATTTTTGTGAATGAATGGATTGCAGAAGAGGAAGCGAGGTGCGTTGAAGGACCAATGAGGCATATTGTCGTCCCCGCGGAATCTACCCTTCAAAACTCGACAATTTCAGTCAGGCTATAACGGATATTCGGTAAATTCAGGTGCCGAACTTGCAAAGCAAAATTGTTAAGCATGTCAAGGCCAAGAAGACCATTTCCGCTGCAGTTGGCATCAGAACAGCATCAAAAGTTAAGTCCGTTAAATGACTTAACGTATAACTTTCAAGGTAGAGCCGAGGACTTCTGTATCAATCCCTGAGAGTAACCTATCCAAAAATTCCCTGGTACTCGTGGATATAAGGCACGATGTGTACCGACTTATCGATGCCTAGGCTTTAGAGTGCGGCACAAAGGTTACAACTTCCACAGGGAATATGCCGGATTATTCCATTCCTATAGGCTCAGCGTCCACCCCGGTCCGTGGTACGACAATGATTGTAGTTGCCGATGTTGAACTGTGCCTGTTTTCGTCACGGTACTTTGTGCATATATGTGGTCAGACTGGAACATACGATGAAACACAGATAATTACGCACAGTTGTAGCAAACGTATGTAACTGAGAATCCGGTTATCTTTTAGTAAGTAGATCTGCCCGTACCACTGGTTTGACCTTTTGGCCACCTCGCTCTGAGAGGTTCAGAACTACCACTGGATAGAAGTTCACGTTTCGGGGCGTCTAATCCGAGGAGATATTTCGGCACAACAGCCAGCATGAGTAGTAATATAGTGATCATTGACTGTCACAGCGTTCAGAAAAAAACCGCACATGAGTTGATATCGATAATTATATACCTGATGTGGGCACCATTCTGCATTACGCAAGCATGCTTGCCAAAGTCTTTGATATATGTGTAGAACTGGAAGTCAAAGATGGAGTTCGAATTTGAAAATTTCTAAACACCTCGTTAAATAAAGGCTGCAGCTGCAGACCGCGTTAATTATAACCAACCTAATTCTATTCGGCCCACCAACGCCATTTCCCGTCGACCCGGCTCTGAAAAGAGCACTCTTTTTGGTATGAATTTGATGTTTCAATGTGTATAGTTGAATTCCGAGCGTGAAAAGGCACGACCGGCCTCGTATTGTGCTCGCCGACGACTCCAGAGATGGTGGTTCAACAGAGAAGATTCCGGTGGCACGTGATATGCGTATAACGCCACCTTTCACGTCTCCCCTCAGCAGTGCCAGCTCCTCACCCCTCTCTTTCAAACTCTCTTGAACAAGCATTAAACGAAGGAGAAGTACATCCTATCGTGATAGTAACGTCCTACACGAATGACCATGTCACGGTGTCTCTAAGTCCAAACGTGGGTCCTTAGTTCTCTAGATCTTTTCTCTAATGATTAATTGCCGTATTCGAATGCTGTAGTTTTTAACACACAATTCAGTAAATTGAATGAAAACGTTTCTAAGAGTTCGTCCTCAGGCGATTTTCTCTCAGAACTCATCGAATCGTCGTTGCCTTCTAGGTAGACACAAGGACCAGACGTGTTGTTGAATGGAACAGAAAAGTGCTTGCCAGTGAACGCGGTACCCGCAATTTACACTAAGGCTACATTACGAAGCCTCGTTGATTTCGTTCACAGGGCCTATCGTACACCTTGTGCTTCCGTGCATCCCATCTGGAAAGACATCAGGTGCGCATCCCAGCGCTTCAATGACAACATCTGGCTTCAAGCGGAGAAAATACACGAAATGTACTGCTGCATCTTTCGCAGGTTCAGGGACTGTTGCAAGGACGTTCGCAGATTTCGATAATGCCAGGAGAAGGATCTTGGAAGGAAGGAAGGAAGCTGGAAGTATATTACCGGCGCTGAACGCCGAACGGGGAAGGCAAGAAAAAGACATGAACGCCATCAAACTGGCACCATGGCCCAATCCCGAAAAAGCCGAGACTTTCAAATTCGTGTGCCTGGGTCTTTTTTGGCGGCTCGGTGAGCCCTGCTGAGCCTCGTTCGAGTCGCTCAACGCTGGATACAAAAACCTTCTTCTGCTAACGCTGGTAGAGGTTCTTCCAGGCTCCATGCAAAACACCGTTGCACATCCCAAATCCATCCCGAATGTCGTACGTCCGATACATTCACTCTCAGCGTCTATCTGATGTGACAAAATACCTCGGCCGTAGTCAATTCAATTTGTGCTGAAGTGAGCGCTTGGTGAGCGCTCCTTGTAACGCCTGTGACTGCGTGGGCAAACTGTGGGCAACTGTAATCGCAAATCACACTTAAAGCCTCGATCTCTGCGCTTGCGCCATCGCCTCTTCGCCCATAAACACCATCACCTTTGTCCGAGTTTTTCGCCCACCGAATTAACCCTTGTGCGTGCATATATTGATATCCTCTGCCCACTACTCACTGAAAGGCCTTTTGACAGGTAACTTATAGGCAGGAAGTGACCCTTGAGTCGCACCGCGTCAATTTACTGTGTATCTTGCTACGTTTTGACTCAGCAGTAGCAATACAGTAGCTGCTGCAGATAGCTTTCGCGCTATATCCGGAAACATCGGCTTTTGTCGACTTGACTGGAGCGGCACCGCCCTTTCCCATCAATTATCAATCACAGAACATCGTTTTTAGGCGGCCTTGCTTTTGTGCTCATCACCATCATGTCCAGTCCTTATGTCTATACCCCGCATCCATCATATGCGACCTCAGGATACGTGAATACCAGTTATCAAACCCCACAAAATTCACCCTTCATTCCTAGCGCGACTCTATACCCCGCTTCACCCTATAGCAATCCGACACCACTAGGCGGCTCTCCATCGATTCCTGCTCTATCTTTACCAGGAAGCGTCAACACCGTTAATTTCCCTTACGAATCTCCTTATGAATCTGGTCCCTGGAGCGCCCCTTTCCGTCAGCGGAGGCCATCATGGCATGGAAACGTCCCTCCATCTTCCCCCTTTTCTCCTGGAAATTTCCTTCAGCCCGACCCGAGCACGTACTGCCGTGACCGTCGACGGTCGTTCGGAGCTGGTGATCCCTATCAACAACCAGTAGCATGGGGTCCATCTCTCTACGGCGGACAAATCGCACCACCCTCTTCCCCCTCCGGCTTCCAACTCCATCCTTGGCTTAATGCTGAGGTGTGGAGAGGAGACTTTGTCTTCGATCTCACCGCTCACGATTTTAATCCGATACAAGTTATCAATGCAATGGGACAAACCCGTTCTTTATCAGCACAAGCTCTGGCCGAACCTGCAACTCATCCACCTATCAACCGCCTTCGTATCATATGCGACCTCACCCCTGAGTGGCCCATCGATATTCAATATAATCCGTACTACAACGGTACCATGGGCCCAGCGCCCTCGTCGCCAGGGCTCAGCGTCGATCCCACCGGTACTCAGCCGCCAATCACGTTGGGAGATGTGCTGATTGCTATTCACCGAAATCTCCACACGAGAATATCACATGTTGACTGGGCGCGATTGACGGTATCGCAGGAAACCGCAGTCGCGAGGGCGTATACGAAAAGGTGTAGAGCAATGGGATCGTTGGAGAGCGTAGAACGAGCGCAAGGCGTCAAGAGGGTTGATTACCTGTTGGATAGGAAATGGTTCAGAGGTTGTGTGCTGGATTGGAAGGCTGGTGTGTTCAGGCTAGTTGTCTCGTGAGGAGAACACGATGTAGTGTGTATACTTTCATGTTAGTTGTTTCGTGTCGTCACAACTGCTGTGGCGACTGATATCATATTTTTGTCTGTCTGGTGTACTTTGAAGTAACAATGCCATATCTATGGACACCTCCCTCAACGTGTATATCCACAGCTTGAGATTCCACGGTGTCTATGCTGGAAGTGGTTGTCCTCTGATGTATTCGGTGACTTGCTCTCCTGCTTGATGTTCAGATAGCCTAATGATGCAATCTCTGCCAACCTTATCGACCATATTCATAACGATTTGTGGCTTATTGACACCATGCAGTCTGAAATCATACTCATCTCTAGCACCATACGTCGAATTTCCGTGCAGTACTTTCCGTGCAGTACATCGCTGATATACTAATATCGATTGTGTCCGAAAGCGTGCGGCAGGAGCCGGCAGTGCCCGGCATTCGGCGGAGTATGAAAGATGAAAGTTTCGTTTCGCGCGCGCGGACGCTCAAACGCTTTGTCGCTGGCATCAATGGTGTACATCTGACCTGTATCCGACCGTTCACGCTGTGAAACTATTAGCTGCGTAGCACCGGGACTGGCGGCTCCTTTGAACCAGTTTCCCTTCTCTTCAGCTTATTCTTTCAATCTGCAAACGCGCTGAAGTACATTTCAGGTTAAACCGTCTTCTCGCTAGGCTGTGGATGTCTAGGCTTGAGTCTGTGGTTAGTGGGCTCTACTGTGCCGGCTCAAAGCTGAAACACGTCTGTGGACCAGCGTATAACTGAACTAAGTATACTCAATATGCAGTGCCTTCATCACCATTTCGATGTCGATTTTGAAAGAAGCAGCCAACTGCTCCAGTCCTACTTTGGCATGTAACTCTCAAAACATGATGGTGTCCGCGCTATCGCTGTAACACACAACTTCAAGGGCGGTGTTATACTCAATGGAGGACGATGAGTATCATCCTGAGACTACGTAATAAGTGGTATAAAAGGCCTATTCTGTAGACACACGTTTTCTCATTCAACTGTGCTGGCCACTAGTTCGACCCATTTTTTGCTCAAGCAAAACTCTTCAAATCTTACTGCCAAATATGCGTTTCTCTGCTATTGTTGCATTTTTTGTTTCCTCCGTTGTGATGGTCCAAGCAAGACCTGGGCCTTCCAGGCTCACCAGCAATCTCTATGCTAGGGATGATCAGTGCGATATCAAAAGTGTGTACCAGGTCTCTCCCTTCTTTGATCTTGAAGAATACTAATTTTCACTTTTAGAGTGCGCCATTGACCTTGCGCCCACTGGTAAGGCGATCTTCCGTTTCTATTGATCTCTATCATTCAAACACTCACTATTATATAGTGGCTTCATGTGGTATCGCCGCTGCTCAAGCTGAAATCGGTTAGTCATTTTACTATGAATGGTGAAATGACGAAAATTTAACATACCTTCATCTTTCAGATGTCATTTCGGATGCGGCATGCATTGCCTCTGCTGTAGAGCTTGGAACAAACTTTGTACGTTTTCTCATTCGTGCCTCGAGGGGGCTGTATCGTTGAATGCTTTTCAGCCGGACGTCTGCAAGGGTTGCCCGAAGAAGTATAACATCAAGGTCCCTTCGCTTCCTTCCATTCATCTCTAAGTACCTGTATGACATTCGAAGGAGGAAGGCCATGATGTGAAACGATATCTTTATAATATCTTTATGCCCTTTGTACAACAGGAAATAAATACGCACTGGCATTGACGCTCAAAACAAATACCCTCGTAGCGATTCTTCCACGGAAGCTTTTTTACGATCGTGTACTCGATCCTACCGCTACTTTTGAACCATCCTCGTACCTGAAGCTTGAAGTCGGAGTCAAGCACTCGTTTGATTCGTGTGCATCCGAAAACAGTCGTTTGACAGCAGTCTGGCCAAGTTCCGCGCTCGTGGTAGAGTCTTTTGTCTGGCTGATAAAGAAATCGTTGTCATCAGCCTCGTTTCTCAAAAGAGTACCAATATATTATGCATAGGGATACATATGGTCTACATAAGTTGTGCTTCAGAATCGATCAACAAGAATGTTGGCGGTTGCGCGTCGGATTAACAGGTCCTGCTACAGTACAAAAGGCAGGAAATACAGTATTGAACCGTCCTACTTAAAATAACGACTTGGTCTAATTCCCCAAATGTTATCGCCGTAGATGCCTAGGTGGGTGTAAGCATCCATCTTAAACTTGATCATTTGGGTGACCCCGATACTCCTCAAGTCCTGACGCAGCCCCATAACGTCCTCAATATTCGAAAAGTCATCCACATAAACACAAATGACATGGCTACCATTCCCTTTGTTCGGAGACACCTTCGCGAACCCTCGTTTCCTGACCATGCAAAGGAGGTGCACCACCTTTGCCCAAAGCGTATCGATTTTCTCTTGGTTGGAGAAAATGAGCCACTTGCCACTGGTGACGTTGTAATCGCGGGCGAGCTGGTCCAAGGAAGAGACCGTGAGGGTGAGATTTCCATCCCTGCGATGAGCAGTAGCTAATGCCCTGAAAGCCGCTTGCATTTCATCGAGTTGAGGTGGACGTTGGTGGGACTTTGTGTTATCGATAGCAATCCACTCGCATTGATCACCAGTTATTTGGCTCGGGGGAAAGCGAGAAGCAAAGGAATTAAGGTTTTCGAGTGTGGAGGTCTGGCGATCAAATTTATATGCTATCCAGCCTGTCCCAGAGCGAAAGTTTTCCGCTTCGGAATAGTTTTCGGTTTGGACGCCACTCGAGCCTGAGCCACTCAGATGTACCTGAGCCTATTACACGTTTGTCAGCTTCAGAGTGAGGTTTATGTATAGCAAAGCTGGGTTTACTTACTAATTTATTGGCAAGGATTAGCGAATTGTCATCCGCGCTCATCTCGAGGTAAGAATATGGCTGTCGAAGACAAAAAACTTGAAGTGCTCGTGATCAAGCTCGTTCAAAGGCGGGTCCTTAGACCTGGGGTAAGCACATAGTACGTAAGACTGCCGCCATACTAGGCTGATGCCTGCTGACACATTTTTGTTATCTATAGAAAAATTATTGAGCTCTCAACGACTCATTCAGCATCTTTGGTATCAACTGAAACCCAACTACGAACTCAGAAGGGATCTCCAATCAAATTCAAATGAAAACAAGACGTTATACATCTACAGAGTCATGAAGTACCAAGCGCATGGAATACGCATTTTCTCCGTCCCCATCTATCATATCAAGTCAGATTTGACCGTATTGAAAATGAGATCGCGGACGTACAGTATTTCTTCTCCACTTCCACGACCTCAAAGCCTAGCGTATCTCTATACAAAGCTATCGCAGCTTTGTTCGTTTCTCGAACATGCAACGACACGTATTTGGCATGGTATACAGACACCATAGCGTCTTCTAAGATGATAAGGCTGCAGATGAGCATAGAGTTGTGAAAATGCAATGAACTAAGCTCACGAGAGAGCAGCATCAACTTCTTCGCAAGCCCAAGTCGTCTGTATGACCGAATAACAGAGATAGAGTTGATGTGGCCGTGGACTGGTTCTTTTGTATCATCAGAATCTTCGTCTCTAAAACTATCATGATCAGATCTTAAAACAGCAGTGAAAATCAATTTCCTCACATCTTTGCCAACACGTAGCCCACAATCCGCCCTTTACTATCTTCTGCAACGAACGACAGCTGTGGCCAAGTCGCTATATGGTATATCCCTGCGTGTATTTCTTCAGTTCTCGAAACTCCTGTCACAAAAGACTCCAGAGCATCCATACATAATTTCGAGCTGTAATTTTCAGGTAAATTGATCAAGTTTGCAGCTTGCATCCCCATGATATCCCCTGCCTACATGGAGTGTATCAACTTCAGTACAATCAAGGCAAAACGGAGATAAAAAGCCAGACCTGTAGGGCTCACTGGTCTGTCAAGCCGAGCTAAGGAATATACAACGCACCCTTGCTAGTCGAATGTTCATTATGTGTAAGAATACCCACAAAAAGGTGCAAGAAAAAGGTAAAACGTGTTCAGTGACGAGGAGCGGGCAAAAAATGAGCCGTGGGAACTCGGCCGAGCTTAGCGCCGGTCAGCGGCCCCGCTCCGCTTTCCAAAAAAGCCCGAGCACAGAGCACGTGAGAAAGAGCCAGCCGAAAATAATGCCTTGAGCGCCCCTCCAACACTGCCTGCTACCACCAGCTACCACCCTTGATACATTCAAACAAGAAGGCCGCGAGTACCGAGCTGCACCAAACTCCATGTATATTTTTGTCAGCACACGCTCCTATCTTCTCCGTGTTCGCTCCTCACCTACTCGTCACCTGCCCGTCACTTTCTCCTTACTCTCAACAAGGTTCAACTGCAAGAGCTCAAAAATTATGTCTTTCATAAGTATAGTTTCCAAACTCAAACTTTTCATCTTTATGTACATCGCATCTGCTACTACATACAATGAAGACAAGGCTGGAATCTACCACACCATTCATATTCTTTCCCCTCGCATGAACCATTCGTAAAAACTCTCGGGATGATCGTCCTGTGCGCGCTGCGGTGGGTTTCTATGCCCCATGATTAGTGGAATAGAGGGCAGCTGGTCCGCAGGTGGCTGAAACGAGAATTCAGCCCTCTGAAGTAGTGGGGATGATGAAGAAAGAGTGGGAGAGTAATCGGGTCGTTTCTGAGCAATAAAAGATGATATGTGAGGATATGATTTGGTAAGCTCCGCCGGTGAGAAATCCGAAGGCAAAATAGGAGAACTGGCTGTAGGAAGCGGAAGAGCTGTATGGGACCATGAACCTCCTGTTGTCGCAGGGAAGTTTGATGAGGGAGCACCAGAATCCCAATTCTGTGATGTTTGGGACTCGATGCCACTCAAATACTCAACCAAAGAGGGATGTACTACACCCTCCGCAGATTGTCTACTAGGATCTTCAGACACACCAGCGTTATTATCGAGTATGGGAGTCAGCTTCTCGATGCGTGAACCGATTGCAGTGTCGCCAAATGCAAACGCGTCCTGAAGATCCAGGTCGACAATGACATCCATCGGTAGCATCTCCCCGCCACCATAAGGCGGTCGTAAAGCTGCTTCACCAGTCATCTGTGCTAAAATATTGAAGTGAGAGCCTCCTGGCGCGAGCAAGTCGTAATTGGCGTCAGATGACATAGAATTTTCTGGAGATACCGAAGATGTGGGAGATCCTGACGATGCAGGAGATTCTTGTCGGCTAGTATCATGATTCTCGCTGATCTTCCTTTTGTGTTTTGTCTTCGCTTTACCCTTCGCTTGTACCATTTTCGCTTGGCCCCCAAATAAAGCCAGTTCGTCAGCACCTTCTTCGTATCTCTTCGTGAAGAGATTGCTATCCAACGTCTTATCAGAAACTGAACCTCTGGAGGCCAAGAATTTGGTGTAGGAGCGAAGAGCCTTATCTTTCAGTTTTCGAAGAACCAACTGAAACGAACTATCAGTACCATATTCCGGCCACGCAAGACATGGACACTCACGAGGGCTACTTTGTTGCGGTACGATTCGACTGCGCATTTCTCGAAGAAATCGACAGCCAAGCTGAGATCCATCAAGGCGCTGGCAGCAATGGTCGACCCTGGTGAGTTCTGCGCCACAGTCCCTACCGCCACCTGCGAATGTTAACGAGAACATTTAGTACCAATGATCAGGCTCAATCTCAGGCATTTACTGACCGCCGCACTGAATACGTGATAGACTAAGAACCACGACCGGCCAGCGACCTTGTCACATCGATTTGAGAAATTCATTGCTGCTTTGATCAATTCATTGGCTGCCCGATATGTAGCGAGGAATGATGGTGCGAAAGGAGATGCTAAGGGATTCGACGGACATGCTGAGACCGCGTGAACAAAGAAGGAACGGTGTAAGTACAACATCACTGCGGAGAGAGCGGATGGTGAGTTGTTACTTATGTCTGGAAAACAACACTGAACTTCGAACTTACTAAAGTTCATCAGCTGGGTACCCCAGAAGTCTCTCAAGCTTATGCTACTATCATGATAGTTTGGATCATCTTCATCGGAGTTCGTTGTGAATTTGAAGTAGGGAGGTACATTGAATTGGCGAATCTGGAATAAACCCTGAATATCAGAACATGACTGCTTCTATAGTATGTACTCATCACCTTTCGATCAACATCCAGAATCGTGTCATAACTTGGTGAATTGGCTGTTAACGTCGTTTCAATTATAGATGCAAACAGTTCCTTCGTGCATGCATGTTTCATCCGCCAAGCTAGCGTAAAAAGTGCTAGTGAGCTTTTACAAGCGGCTCTACAGACTCAACGACTTACGACCCATCATTACTTCCCCGCTAGAGTCGAGCGATGCCTCTTCGTCAGTCGGAAACTCGCAATCCACGAAAGAGAGATGAGTAGATGGCGGCCTTCCAAGCGCCGTACTCTGTAATTGGTTCAAGTCAGCGTCTACCAGTCAATCATGTTACCACATACATCTCTTGCATCAGCGAAAGCAAGCTCCCACCACAGAGTACGCCTCTTCTGTACGGCCTGCGGGTCCATCCCCCATCTAGCTGGATCGCGATCTGCAGAACATTCACCAAGATATGAATAAAACATGGTATGAAACAGTGACAAGCCCTTAGCCTTACGCAGTCCGGCACCCTGTGCGATCTTCACGGCCAAGCTGACGCTGCACCATGCACTTTCTCTCGAACGCTTTTCTCCGACCGCACTGAAATACGTTCCCATCAATCCAAGCGCTTGAGCTGTTTCGTGCGGTAATGAAGTAAGAGCGGATCTAACGGTTATTCGTTGGGAAAATACACCATAAAACCTTTGTGAGTGCGCACCCTGGTTCCTGGAAACATTCACTGTCTTGATTTGAGTCTCTTGTAAACTCCGTGTCGTCGGGATGAAGGTGAGCAGCACCTGGCGAAGCAACGAGTGCTTTTCTTCCGAGGCGATACCATGACTCGGCTTCGGAAGCGTATTGAGGAGCGGGTAGGGAGACATCATAGTACGCCCCGAGCGCAAAGATGAAGAACACGGATGCTAGCAGATGTGGAGAAGGAAGCATAGACTCGAGCTTTGAGCCGCCAGTTGTTGAATCTTGAGTGTCTTTTGTTGTAGAGCACAACGCGATAGGAGATGACTTGCCTTCCCCTTCCATGCATATATATTTCGAATAGACTCTCGGTACAACAAGCGAGAACACCTCGGTTCTCTTCATTGGTCTAAAGAACAGGGCTGCGTGATTGAAGTAAGCGTTGATAAGAGATTCTGCACGGGAAGGGGTCGGTAAGTATCTGAGTAGGTCGGCAACTTCAATTCCTGAGCATGAACCTGTTATCGCTCCACCGTCAGCTAGGGCATATAGTTCCGGAGGTATGGCGTGAAGCTTGTCCAAATCCTTCATTTGCGCATCAGCTGACGGTGGGATACAAGAGGTTTGCCCCGAGGTGGACTGTTCCCAGATAATGTTAGCCTGTAATGAATTGAACCCTTTTAGAAAAGATCTCACAGGTTGCGTCGCACTACTACCACCTCCTTGTTCATCAGCATCTTGTTTGTTAGAACGACTGTGCTTGGTGACAGTCATTGAGCTCATACCAACATCCTCCGACACATCTTCGAAATCACTCTCGGAGCTGTCCGAGTCGTTGCCACTTAGATAGTCGCCTGTCTGAAGATGAGACACTGAGCACACGAGTGAGGTGATAGATCGCGCATGATACATACAAGAATCAATGTCTCCCCACCAGCACTTCGTCCGAAATACGATGCCTCGCCAGCTTCCCCTATTGTAAGTGTTCCGAGGGTATTCAAAGACGAGACGTCGATGGCGGCATGACTATCTGTGTTTTCCCCACTGCCCGACACCCCATTCTCAGCCTTAAGGCTACTGCTGCCAGCCTCATCATGATTGGTTATTTCAATGTCGAACTTGATCTTCAGGAGGTGTTCTTCTAATAGAGGGTGGCGTTCGTCTGAAATGGAGGATTGTAATATCGCCAGTCCGTCTTCGAGGGATCGAATGCGAGAGGACATTGCGGAAATTTTAGTATGTAGCTGTGTCGACGACGCGACGATGTACCTGCGGGACCGTAGGCACATGAGGTTTAAAGTCACGGATAAAAAGTGGCGCTGAAAATCACCTCGACCCGGTCCAAGGCTCGAAGGCACCGCACGGACAAATGCTTTCACATCCTCGACGAACACAGGAACTACAAGGAGACTTCTTATCACAGCGAAGTTTGAGGCGACGACATTCGGCGCAGGATAATTCACCTACGTGCAAAAATAGAACATCATGTCGAACTCAGGTTAGCTTGGTAGATCATGGCCTGGACACTCGAGTACTCAAGTACTCACCTCTTATCCTCCTCAGATTCGTATCCCGCAACTGCTCCTCTGCGCTCATCGCCTTCAACCTCAAGGTAGACCTTGTAGGCATCGTTGACCCTAGTAGAAAGGAAAGGAAAACGGGTGCGTATGAAGTAGGTCTGGAAGCAGCTATTCTACGAATGGACTGTCGAATTTAAATAAAACCAGTTTGATGCCAACCGTTATTAACCGGCGATGTCTGGAATACATACATCCTTTCAACGATACCGAATAAAAATGAAATACAATGATTGGAGTAAATCTGCCGCCAACCCACCCGAAAGCCGCTCCGTATGTAGAACTGTAAACCGCGACGGCAACGGCGCTTAATATGCTTATGTTACGGCTTCCTTAGCTACCCAAAGCAATAGTTGTGTGCGCAAGACATTTAGGTAGGTATATCTGTACTGGATATGTGGACCAAGCACGGAAAGCATTCCAAACGGCCTTCGATTGAATCCCTTTCACACACTTGTCCGCGGGGCCGCGATATAAGGAACCGAGTTTTACGAATAAATAGGAGGACAGGTTATGCAAGGTGCGTGTTATCCGAAATCTCAGAAGAAGAGCCTTACCATATATATATGGTGTCCTAGGAATTTTCGACGTTTGAGGATAGCAGCTCAAGCTTCAGCTCGACCAAGCTGCGTCGACGACTTCAAGGAGTCATCGACTTGATATTAACTAATGCCACAGTTTAAAATTAGTATACTTACGTCCATCCACTATCGATGCTATCAGTGCTTTAGCATTCATTGGACACAGGAACCTTATAAACATACATATGTAGATTGTGCAAAAATCACAAGTCCAACTGCGCCGTATGCAGGCAAAGAAGCTGGTCGGATTGCTGGAGTCCGCATCATATTGCCATCGAATAGGAGATCGAGACCATTAGGTTAGCATTAGGTCACTGCTCGATGACACCAGTCAATCTTCGAGCTTCAAGCCCTGTACAATTCAAAGAGCAACTGCGAATCTCGATCGAAGTTCACCGGGCTATGTCGCTTGTGCCTTGACGTAGGTATGTCATCGCGGCAGGAGATACCTGAGGCAGCAACAGACAGCAGTATATCATATGTTGTCGTCTGCCTGAAGTTGTCCCGGTCGAAGAAGCCGAATTATTGGCGTTACCGTAACCAGACTACTTCCAGGACCACTCTGCAATTATCGCGTCTATGCAACCAGAATTCAACGATTAGTAACGACGAGGTTAGAAAAACATGCCGCCGATTTTCGCGAACGACTTACTTGTTATTGTTGTACCTCAGTACCCATTTCTTCCGAATGAGCCCGGTTTCATTGCTAATCGGGGTACGCAAAGGACGTAGCTGCGCAATTGGCACATGGGTCCTGACTCCTGAGCTGCACCAATTTGTTCACGATCCAGAAAACAAGAATCCCGTCAGATTCATTATCGTATGTAGTGCAAGTTTTCTCTGCACTCTCCGAGCCCGAACATGCTAAGTATTGGTTCGTTCCTATGCTGAGAACTCGTGAGGTGATTTGGAAGCCGTACACCAATCTCATGAAAAGAATCCCAGCAAAGGGGAATACTTGTCGCCAATTGCTTCTGAAGGTCCCAGCGTCAGACTCTCGGCGATGTCATCTGCTTAAAGCAAGGCCGTAAGCAGAACGTCGAGCCTAGCGACGTGCCGATGTAGAGGTAGAAGCTGGGTAGAAGTGGGAAGAAAGAAACGACGTGGGCTTCAGGGTCATCTGTTTGTATGCCGTGTCAACTCGAATTCGGCACGAATCGACAATGGTTGTCGTTCGTCTCAGTGCGAGCCTCGGCTTCTTCTGCCTTTATGGAGTCGGCAGGGTCAATGATGGTTAATGCGAACTCCACTGACGCTACGAAGAGTCAGAAGCCTATGCTATATGAGTGTTCCCATAACCACTGAGCTGTTACTCAGTGCTCAGCGCTCAGCTCTTACTCTCACAATCGGGTCAGAAATGGGAATGAACAGGGAGTGAGAAACATGTAGCATGGATAACATCATAAATGTAGGAAAAGCATCGTCATATACAGTCAAACCCATATGACACCCTCGCATTCGTGAATGGTAACGCGCAACTCCTAGGCTTTTGCCTTCGGCACTCTCTCCTTCGATCACTCGTATGTGACTACGGCGATTATCCCCGTCCTGTCGCTCACGCGCCCAGTTCAGTGCTTTAAGCAATGAGGGTGGAGGCGGTAGCCGAGTCGTATTTGAACGTCGGAGGAATCTGTTGCTTGGTCTTGTAGTAGCGAGCAAGTCTAAAGATAAGGCATAGGATGAGGCGCGAGTCTTACAGAGCAAAAACAAAACACACCTGTGAATCCTCGACTCGATCAAAATCAATCTGAACTTGGAGTCCTTGTCCTTGCGGTTGACTTCAAGATGTTTGCGGACGGCGACCGCCTTTTTGATGAGGTGCCAGAGGTCCTCAGGAATGGATGGGCCAAGTCCTATTCCCAAACAAAAAGGCATCCATAGAAAAAAATCATATGGATCAGAGCGTACATAGAAGAAAAAAAAACAAGTCGGTGCCAGTGCATGAGTTCCTAACCAAAACCACGAGAGGATGTACTATATCAAGTGCTTACCGTGGCCTTTCAAGATACGGAGAATCTTGTTACCTGTGACGAAGCGCACTTGGGGGATACCGTGGCTGTCACGAAGGGTAACACCGATCTGGGAGGGGGTAAGACCCTTACGGGCGAGCTTGATGATGTGATCTACGACGTCCTCTGGGGTCGTCTTCAACCACCCAGGGGGGCTTCGACGGTAAGGCAAGGCAGAAGAGGCTAATCAATCCCAAGATTATTCTTGTTCCTTCGCATCGTAAAAAGATGAAGAAACACGTACAGATACCCTTTCCGGGAGCGTGCATACGACCCATGGCTGGCTAGTTTTTTTGGGTTGTCTTGAAGAAGAATAGAGGTCTTGAGGAGCGCTTCGAGCGACGACGAGCAACAAGCAGGAAAGAAGCAAAATTTGCCGGGCGTGCAGCGTTCTGTGCCGGATTTTGCCGAGATGTGGCTTGGAGCTAACTGTACAGTACCAAACTTTATTTTCACTGCTCTCACGTGTGACAAAATGCAGAAATAGAGACAAATAAACCCAGACAGGCCTCTGTGCTTTCAAGGTTGATTTCAATCCAAATTCCTCTCCAAGGCCTTCAAGGTGTGTATTGCCGCTATACTTTACTGGTCATCTCTGGTTCTTGCGATGGACGTGCTGGGTACTGGCTTAAAAGGATTCCATGAACGGTGGCGAGTGCTCAAGTCTCTTGGACTGGTGAAAGATGATCGTATGCTGGATGGAACAGTTTGGTGGACTGCGAATATCTTCATTGGTCGTGCGGAAATCTGCAGCATCGTGTTCATTTATTGTGGTCTGTTGAATTGTTGGACGTGAAGCTCATAACAGTTCTCAGGTAACGCAGGCGTAGACAGCAACATTAGTTGTTGCTCATTCATTTCAAGCGAGGGACAATATGAAGATTAACATTGCCAGTAAGTCTTATTACTCTGCATTTTACTGTTTCCTTATCCTTCTCCGTTCTCAGACCCGGCCACTGGGGCCCAAAAGCTCGTCGATCTCGATGACGAGAAACGCTAGTACGTCTACTTTTACAATCGAAAAGCACCAAGTCTTAATGTGTATCTGCTCTAGCCGTATTTTCTATGACAAAAAGATCTCTCAGGAAGTCCCCGCCGACTCCCTCGGCGACGAGTTCTCCGGCTACATCCTCCGCATAACTGGTGGTAACGACAAGCAAGGATTCCCCATGAAGCAAGGTGTCCTTCTCCCCCACCGTACCCGTCTCCTCCTTTCCGACGGCCACTCATGCTATCGCCCCCGTCGTACCGGTGAGCGCAAGCGCAAATCCGTCCGTGGATGCATCGTTGGACCGGATATCGCTGTTCTCTCCGTCATCGTCGTCAAGCAGGGTGAACAGGAGATCCCTGGTCTCACCGACACCGTCCTGCCCAAGAGGCTTGGGCCTAAGAGGGCTACCAAAATCAGGAAGTTCTTCAACTTGAGCAAGGAGGATGATGTGAGGAAATACGTTGTCAGGAGAGAAGTAACGAGCAAGAAGAAGGAGGGTGCTAAGCCTTACACCAAGGCGTAAGTGACTGCTCTCTCTGTACCTTTTTTTCTCCCTTGCTGAGATTGCTCTTGTATGCGTTCAGTCCCAAGATCCAGCGTCTGGTCACTCCTATCCGTCTCCAGCGTCGTCGTCATCTGCGCTCCGTCAAGCGCCGAAAACTCGAGCACCAGAAGGAGCAGAAGACCGAATTCGATGCTCTCCTTGCCAAGCGCGTTGCGGAGAAGAAGGCCAAGGTCGCAGCTATCAAGGCCAGTCACCACAAGTAAGCAATTCCTCTCTTCTCATGAGTTTGCACCCTCTTTCTTACCTTCACTTTTCTGTTCGGTAGGACTGCTTAAAAAACAAATTTGGAGGATCTGGGTCTTTTGCTTTCTCTCCACCTCTTATTCGCCTTGCGAGATTGCGCCTACACAACAACCATGTTTGCTGCCTATGTCTATATACACATTACGTAGCTTTCTGCCCTCGTCTATGCTTATGACCCCCCGCGCCTTCTATGCTTAAATCTAATGTTGTGAGCAAATGAGCAAAGCGAAAGCATGGAATCATGCTGGTGCTAAGTAGACACTGAAGATTGTTGCTCAGTGTACATCAACAGTCCTAACTACGAGCAAATTCAACAACGTAGGCTTGGAGAAATAGTTGCTACTAATGTCAAACTTAAAACCCTATTGCCATTAGATCATGATCATTGTTATGCTCTTACTATTTTTTCTCGCAAACTGATAAAGCCGATGGTGCTCCTTAATAACAAGATTCTACAACATCTACAACACAAGACTAGTTATACATAATTGTACACTATTACTTGAAGGCTGAGCCCTTAACCGTCTTGATCCACTGAGAGTCAGCCGAAGGGTACTACAGACAAAAAAAACCGCGTTCAACCCAATTGAACACAAAAAAGCAGTGAAATTATTTCTTACCTGCCAGCTCATCACACCACCGTCTGAGAAGAGAGAAAGGGGGGAAAAAAGAGGCGGAATTAGACGAGCGGTTCTTTGTACGTTGAGAGAACAACTCACTCCACTTCTTTCCCGTAGCTTCCGAAATACATTTCGACAAAGCGTCAGGAGCAATGTAACCGTTAGTTGCGTCGGCCGTTCCGCCAGGCTTGCCAATCACGATCTTGTCCATTGGAATGCCGGCCTTTGAGATCTCAAATACAGCAGTACCAGGGAAGGCTGTGGATTTGTCGAGGAGACCGGCGCAGTCGGTGTATTCAGTGGCACCCTCTACAATGGATTTGATAGTGTGAGAGGGATGTAAAAGGTATCGAGCAAGGAGAGACGTACGGTTGTAGAACTGAAGAAAGATGGAAATTGATAGTTCGTCATGTTACGGTCGTGTCGAAACATCAGTGATGAATCCATACCTGAATGTTGTACTGAGAGGAGTAGATCGATGTTAGACAATTTATCATGATTATGATTGGCAAGGAAACCTCACCCAATCAATCATGCTTCCGACTTCCTTGTGTACCTTGAGATATGCTCCGCTCTTGTACGTAGTACTGAACCTGTGCTGATATTCATATCATTGTTCTACATATGGTCACCGAGCAACTTACCAAGGTGCGAGAGCTAATGCGACCAATGTAAGTCGATTTTCTTTGCTAAATAACAGGACAAACTCACGAGCATGAGTCAAGATGTATTTGCCCTGCGGAAGCTCAGCACGAAGAGCCTTGGTAAAGTCGATCAACCACTGTTCGGCTTTTCCATTACTAGCCGTCATAGCTTGCAAGTCCTACAGCCAAAAGTCAGCGAAACTACCAACCAAGTATCCCTGTCTTGCGTCTACGAACCTCGTAGTCAACGTCTATGAACGAAATTCCGAGTAAATGTCATGCCTCGTGATACAGAGCTGCAGACTTACCGATTCCATCAACATCATTGTCCTTGACCCACTTCGCCATGGTCGACGCAAGTTGCTTGGGATCTTTACCGCTCGTAGTAGGCACTTCTGTAGATCCGAACGCAGAGACAACAAGCTTGATGCCTGCTTTCTGATACTGCTCCTTGATAGTCGTTTTCTGGGATTTGGGCAGGGCCTCCCATGTTTTCGCCATATCGGCGGATCCCGTACTGAGTATGAAAGCGAGCGCTCTGCAAATTAAATTAGTACACGTAATTTTCAATGTATGGGCGGGAGGGTCATACACAGTGTTGAAACCCTTGAGAAAAATTCACATCAGTAAGATCCACGATGATGGAGATCCTATACAATGCTCACCGTAACCTGCGAAACATCCGGGGCAGGTTGAGGTCCTCTGTCATTGTAAACGACAAAGTGAGGCGCATTTGGAGTGCCGCCGCTGGACCCAGTACTTGGTGCCGCCGCCTTTGTAGATGTCGGAGGGGCCGCTGGAGCAGCCATGATACCATTAATGCAGAGGACCGCCGCAAAGGCAGCTGAAGAGATGAAGCTTATGCCACGCATATCGAGGAAAAGACTTGCACGAAAACACAAAAAAGCGAGGAAGTGTCGTTAATTGGACCAGCCAATGAGTTTCTCTGTGGATCCGGCCACAGGAAGTAAAGAGTTGTCGAAAAAAGGACCTGCCTGAGGTTTCAAACATCTCGAAGAAGGCCTTTATATACGATACGTTGACATCCAGTCCTAGAGAAGAACAACATGGCACCACTGTGATGACAGATACTGTTCATCTCTGTTACCTGTGTTTCAGAATGATATGTGCATGAGTAAACAAGTAAAAAGTAAACAAGTAGAATATTGTGGCCGTTCACTTGATGGATACTCACCTAGGTTCGTACCGCCAGCCAATAAACTTAGTAACAGCGAGAACATCGGTTATGTATACCATATACCGTACTCAGAGTCGATTGAAACCAATGATGTCTGGGCCGAGAATACGAGAATAACACCACAGAACTAAACTAAAACTAAAAAAGTCAATATTCGTCTAGTAAATGTGGAAGTAACGAGATGAGAACTGACAAGAATCAAGGTCACCGGATCTTGGTCAAATCTAAACCATCAACATAGCCAAAAGGTGTGTAGAGCGCGACCTGGTAATGCAGATGCTTGTGCTGTCTCGAATTTGCGTGTTTTCAAATTCATCGTGTGGTACACATCCCTCAAAATACCCCGAGCGATAGATCATATCGACGTTGATGTTCCAAACCTGCAACACAAGAGTTCTAGGCGCAATTTTGACACGTCGTTCCTTAACAGCTAGGGCGGCAGACACTGACGTTTCAGAAAATAGCGGACATAAGCCAGCTGCATTTGGGAAGAGAAAGCCTAGGAGTAGCTTGCTCGTAACAAACATTTTTGACGGTAGCTTTCGTTTTCGCTAGCAGCAAAAAATGCCGAAGGGATTGAACCAGGGTTGTTCACTCCAACGTATCCTGAACACAGCCAAATTAAATTTGATGAGCGCTCCCCAAGCAACGCCGTCAGAAATGGTGAATGTATTCTCAGTGGTGGTTTTGCAACGGTGAATAACTAACAATGAAAGCTCTTCAACAGAGACAAAATAGAGAAGAAGATAAGGACATACGTGGAGAATCGAGACTCCCAGGTCGAAGGCAATCTCTTCGAACCGGCTTGTCTAGGTCGAAGTAGTCCCCAGTAGTCCCCCAGTAGTTCCCCAGTCCGCCAGAGTATGGCTATAACCGACGTCTCCATCGATTTACTCGGTGCTGTGCAATCAAATTGCACGGGGGTGATCTTGAACTTTTTAAGTCTTGGCAAAAAAACGATGCCGCGGTACGCACGCGCCGCGCACAGCCCTAGAGTACAACCAAGTCGAGCTCGACAAAGAGCTCTTGACAACTTGTTGATGGTAGATTGACTACCACCAGTGGAGGGCCCCGGCGTGGAAGAAACATCGCAGAAAGTGAACCAGACGTGTATCCATCGCTACTACATACGTCCAACCATATGTCTGTTGTTGCAATCCAACGGGACACCGTGTGCTTCAGACAGCGTAGAAGCAGGAGCAGTAGGCCATAGGATAGTCATCTACGACCCGGCAGAACATGGTTGGGGGGGCTGCGGCACAGGCAAGCATTGCCGGCAAACGGGATGCCCAGGTGTTTCAATAACATTGCCTTCCCGTCACTTCGCGCTGAGCGTCTGTTTACTATAGGATGACGGAGCTTTGCTGACCGTTGGAGCAGCTAATTTCCAGGATCTGAGAACATCGAGAATTGCCCGGGTTTCTCAAAAGCAGGAAACCCGCCCAAAGGTAAGCTGCGCCGATACTATCGAATTTGAATCCAATAGCTGTGGAAGGGTGAGGAGAATGAAAGCGCGGGAATCGAAACAGTTTGATGTCGGGAGAATGGGTCGCAAAATTCCTGTGTCCGATAACGATTTCTCGTCTCGTCAAGCGCCATGCTGGCAGATGAATGGCCAGACAATACTGGTATCAGCGCTCCAGCAGCGCTCGATAGTGGTGCTCCCACTCGTGGGCTATATGCATATAGCCGAGACCACTAAGCTTCAAGAATCGCTGTACGTTTTCTTCAGACGCGTTGTATCCAGAGCTGACATTCCATAACTCACCCAGGTAACAGCTCAAACTTTTCCAACTAGACACTCTTGAAGAAACGAACGCGCCCTTTGATTGGGATAACATTGCCTACAGCAAAGAGCATGATGATTATTAGAACTTGCAAAGCGGAAAAGAGGAAACTACACACGATCATAAACGAGCTCGAATTTCCTATGTCTTAGAATATGAACTAGATACGAAAAGACTTTCAGAATTTCGATACAGAATAAAAAGCAGTCGCGCGGCGTAGAGAACAGCGACGATGGTGATATGGTCGGTGCGTCGATGTCCACCGGGCCGCCGAATTTGGACTTTGTGGAGGTCGTTCTTTGCGTTCTTCAGATGAATGAGCGTGGTTTCAATGCTTTGCCCCTCGAATTATGCCATCTAATCGCTGAATACTCAGAAGGACGCAAAGTCTTTTCTCGCATCTCTCAGACATCTAAACGAAACTATGCCATCTTTGCTTCTTATTTGTACTCGCGCGTGCACTTTTCTGTCCTTCCAACCATCGCGCTCTGTCCCGAACAAAGTAACCAACCATCCGGCTTCATTCGTGAAGAATCTTCATTTGGAATATGTGTATCCAGAGAATGACATCTCTAAAGAAGAGAGACAAAATTATACTCAAAAATTCCGGGAAGACGCGAAGAGAGCATTGGCTAACATAATTGAGCTCGCCCCCTGGGGTGCCAATTTTGAAAAAAATTGTTCTTCGATTGTCATTTTGTTTCTTTTCCCGAAGCATTTGGAGGGTTGGATCTGGGACGTCTCAGTAATCTGGTGTGTTTGACTCTGGAGTGCGAGTTCCCGAAGGATCGTATAGAGGAGAGCCTGAAGATGTCGGTACGTGATGTCCGTCTCGTTTTCCGCATTGTTTGTGGTCTCATTCTCCCCATAGAATTCTCTACTAGGGCCTAAATTGGCATTTGTAAAATTAAGTGTTGGTGCGGTAGAGAGTATCAGTACGTTCTTTTCTCATTCACCGCCAACTCATTCACCGCCAACTCATTCACCGCCAACTCATTCACCGCCAACTCATTCACCGTCAATTTGTCGTTAATATCACTTTCAGCTCCTTTAGAACCTCCCTTTTTCGCGAAATTGCTCAAAGCTATATCCGACCCATGTCCTCATCTCACAGATCTATCACTCGAAATTCCGAACGCTGGCAGTCAAAGCCTTGTTGATGTCAATGAAGTTTTCAACAACATGAATTTCTTGGCCCTTGAATCTCTTACTCTCAACTATCACGGAGACTGTGTAAATCCCGATTTCGATTGCCACCCTTTCTTCGTCAAACACCCTTCTATCAAAAAGCTCGAGTACTACGGTCCTGGAGAAATAAACAAGAGATAAACATGATGGACCTCGTGCCCAATGTACCCTCATTCAGTGGAGTTATCAAAGACTGCGTCTCTATATGCAAAGGCAGTCGACATATCACGGAACTCGAAATTCAGCTACCAATTCGCGAACTCTACATCGGAAGACACAACGAAATTCTGGAAATTCTAGAGCACACCCTTACGCTGCAAAGTTTGAAATTCACTGTAAACGATGAAAGAGAGGAAGACGGGCATGGTCCCCCTGGATTTCATATAATTTCGGTATGCGATGCAATTCAGGTGGCATGTCCTAATTTGACCCACGTCGGCCTCTGCATCCACCTCCCAGATTCCAGCTGGTATGCCGGCTGTTCATTTCCATTAAATGGGGTTTTTTTATATATTTGACCTATTGCTTCTCTAGGCAGAGATTTACATGCTTATCGCCGTGCGACTCAGAAAACTCAAGACACTCGATATTCACATGTACAAAAGGGACACGCATAGTGATGCTGAAGCCATCAGCGAGGACAGAAAGGCGTTCCAAGATCAATTGCAACACGAATGCTCCGTAGATTTGGTCAAGTATCTTTGCCCGAGAGCGACGAATGCCCTCTGGCAAGTAAGGATATGGATGTATGACTGGGCTTTTGAGAGTAGGAGTTCGGTATGGGAGGAAAAATTCACCTTTTTCTGTTTTCGTGAAGTGGGCATCAAACCATATATCAAAGGTGTACCCTTTTGGATCGAACCTGATGAGTACTGAACTTGTCGTACCTTGTATTAGTATCTACATAGTACAGATGTGAGGCTGCGTGTTGCGCCCCTCCGTTCTCAACTGCTCTGGCCAAGCTCAAACCTTCGGGGTCGTTTATAGTGAGAGTTTTCAATCAATAGTGGAAACTGTGTCAACTCGGCGTACCTGCAACAGGTTTAACACAACTTCCATGTTTCTAGTGCATCTCTACAATATACAACAGACGACACTGTTTTGGTCAATCATGTTCCATTCGCTACTCGATAAGTATCAAGAGGCAAGTCTCTGGCAGTTCCAGTGAGCTTTCGTCACGGTTACAGGCCTACTTTGCGTTCACCTCAATCGGTATGCGTTGCTCACTGTGCTATCCATACTATTCAGGACACGATCAGGAAAGATTTTTGTTACAATTCACGCTGTCCCTGGTGGAATATGTCTGACCTCGTGTGGTATGGGGACAATTCTCCATCTCACACTATGTAGTTCATTGATTGAAGTATATATCAGCCCCAACATGTAACCTTGGTCCACACTTCTGGATACAGCTAGCTGCCTTGAACCAAACAATGGGAAGGAGGATTGCAGATATATATGCCTACTTCACTATCAAGTTTGTAAGTACTGCCTTTCAGATGAATTCAATAAATTATGCGATAAAGTCCTTCAAGGAAATAGAACTGTGAGTAGTTAATTTTTCAAATGCAGTAAAACACACTCCATAAGCCCAGGGAATCATAAGACAGAATAGAACAAAGGATTTAGGTATGCAAAAGACAAGAAAGGAAGAAAGGCACATGTGTTGTATGTATCTCAAGAAAACAACTCGACCGAACTTTTCCCCATTTTGTGCCTATCCATCTCCACCTCTGACGGAACCTGAAGTAGAAAGAAACTAAATCTTAGCTTCAATGCGAGAACCAATATACACCGATCAAGACCCAAAAAAAAGGCAAAAAAACCAAAGACGGGGAATCAAGCAAAAAAGGGTACACGCAGCTCAACAGCCATGTGTAGAAAGATACGACAAGAAAGTAACCGCCGCAAAGGGAAGGAAGAAAGGCGTCAAAAAGGGACACGGAGTGCCCCGGCGGTGACAGGGAAGCGGGGAGAGGTGGAAAGAGGCAGTCTTGGTCAATCAAAACAAAGCGTGTGCAAGCAATGTAGAAGGAAATCGGAATCCATCGTGTTTCTTGATCCCCACAAAAAACAAAAAAGGGGGAAACGGAAGGAAAGACAACGACCAACGTCCACAATCCAACTCGACCTCAACTCAAACTCAACCCCCACCCTCCAATCCACCACCCGATCCCCAACCCCAGCACGACCCCCACTAACGTCCTCCTCCCTTCCCTCAACGCCCGCACCGCAGTATTCTTATTCGACCCCACAGCCGACGTCACAGGAAGTGCGTAATTTTGCCCGCACGTACCTACCGCGAGCTGTTCAGCCGAGGAGTAAACACTCGCGAGGGCGCTTAGGGTGTCGGATCCATTCCCACTCGAGCTGCCCTGTAAAGCATTAACATACACCCCCAAGAGGTTCTTCGTGCATGCGGAGCACGTCGGTACGCTCGTAGTGGGTACTTCGATCCCGAGGGGCAATTGGTAAAAGTAGAGGTCCGAGGGGTTCGTGTTGTGTAAAGCATTGAGGAAGCAGTAGGTGTTCGTCGATGGGTCTGACAGGCAGGCGGTCGTGGACATTACGGAGTACGTTTCTATGCCTAAAAAGAGGGGTAATTAATTTTGGAAAAGATAGAGAAGACGAAAGACTTCGCTCACCTATCAACATCTGTACAGCATTAGCATTTCCATCGCTCAAATCCTCCGCACACTCCGTCTTCAACCTTTGCGCAAACGAAGCCATATTACTCGCACACTGATCCTGCCCCAACGTCGTATTACACGTCCCCCAGATAACAGAATTCATCAGCGTGAGATTGTTCTCTGCTTGTGAAAACTCGTTCGAAGTTTGAAGCAGGAGGGAGAATGGTCGGCAGGATCGGAAAGATTGGTCGTTGAGCATTGTTTGAAAGAGTGTGTAACAGTTTTGCGTTGAGAAGTTGACTGAGAGGTCAGAATCCCATGGTTGAGGGAAAGGAGTTGGAAGCGTCGGTGGGGAAGATGGTATAGTAGGGATCGGCTGCG
>JH814964.1:26652-37879 GCA_000296255.1 Omphalotus olearius VT 653.13
CGTAGAACTTGAACCGCCTGAACTGGTTTGTGTCGCTGCAGACTGGGTGATGAACGAAGTGGTATCAGGAGACGTATCGGGATGGCGTTTATGCAGTAATCCAGCCGAGTTCCAGTTTATCTCTGCTGGTCGTGAAAGAAAGAAATCGAAAATCGCAGGATGTGTGAAATAATGCGTCGAGGCTGTCGTGAGCACTAACGCGAACGGAATCAACACTGCGGTCCATTTCGTTCGACGGCCCAATCGACTTTTCCTCTTTGTCGTCGTCTCCTCTTCCTCTACGGGTTTTTCTTCACAGTCTTTGTTGCTGCCGCCTTGCGTAGACGGAAAGGGCGATGGGGGAGGCGTAAACATAGCAAGCAAATATCAAAAAAGAATGTGAGATGAACGAGCGTCTTCAATGTATATCAGGGAATGCTAGAAATGGATTAAATCAGTCTCTGCTAGCTCTTTACCCACTCCCAGCATGTGTCAAAGTCGTGATTTACTCACCTGAATAGAGAAACGACAGAGGAAAAAGAGAAAGGAGAATTGAACTATTGATCCACGCTCCTTCCTGAATTTCTCCTTACTATACTCTCTTCTCTCTTCTCTTCGTGAAAACGTACACACGTTATCCTCGCTCCAAGTTCAGAGTCGCAGGAATGTCGTCGTCGTAGTGGTCAAAAGGAGAGAAGTAAAGATTATTTAGTTATCACGCGCTGACATATCAAATATTTGAAATATTTCGAGAAATGTGAAAGATGACTAAGCAATACAACGCCAAACCGGTGTTATCCGGCGTTACCCCTGGCGGCTGGGCCTGTGCCAAGGAACTGCTGTGAACATTCTCTTCAGTCTACCAGTTCATCTCCTTGTACCTTCTGAGCAGAAACATCTTGTGAGTTTTGTTTCACGGAGGTATCTCGTCTGTCTATTATCTGTTGTCGATGATGATCACTGAATTTCGGTGCTTTCTTTCGTTTTCTTTCTATTCAGTATGTTCTATTCTGTTCCTGTTTGCCGTAAGTCAATAATATGCGTGTATTCACTGGCTCATACGTTTCCATTCAGATATTCATTCACGCATCATTCATCCATCTACACACCGCTTGTTTGATTCTCGACCTTCAAACTCGCCTTCAAACGCTTTAAGCTTCCATCAGGCGTTCTTGATCATATGAACAGGCGGACCCGTGCTTGAATTTCCTGTAGCTCAGCCTCACGTAGATCCATATACGTGCATCTCTTTCATCCTACCTCTATATTTTCAATTCATTGCACACCTTCGACGTGGCCTGTTTGTACAGACGCCACTACACTGTCATAATCTGTCGGAATTCTTCCCCATGTGCCATTTCTGACGCATCATGATTCAAGCCTTCTTATAGGGTGCGTTGTTTTCGTTCTCATGTAATGTATTGATATAACTTGATATTTCGGTTCTAGTACAAACGTGCCGTACCTTTCCTGATCCAAATAAATGTGTGGGTACATGGGTAAGTATAGAACCCACCCAATCATGATTGATTCTGTTTTCGTTAACTTCCTGCTCTCAAGGGCCAAGGCCCAGGTATATATGCTGCACTGTGTCAACTCGCCACTATGCCAATGCATACAGCGATAGGCGACAGGCACTCCACCAGTTCCAAGCAACAGTACCTCTGTTCAAACTTCAACGCCAATGTCCCGATACGCTTGGCTCATCAGCATAGATCAGCATCCACGACGTCTGACTCTTTACATCCGCATCTCGCAATATTCTCAATACTCACCGAACAATCGAGACTCTGACGTATCGTTTCGACCTAGCCCCAGATACCTAACCTCGGCTCTCGCTTTCTGCCTCTTCCCGTCTATAAATGCCACGGTTTGATTCAAGCATTCCATTGTTCAACGTCTCACCATCAGTGTTCAGTCGAAGTGACTATCCAATGAGCCGCTTCCGTGTTTGGCCTATGGAAATTCTTCCCCATGATGATGTACTAAAGGATATGTAGTATGTACCGCCGAATGCAGCGAATCACTTCATCAAATCTGACAGTTGTGTAGACACTATTTGTCTGCCACAGTAGGCCACATTCTGCCACTCGAGTGAGTATCCTCCATACGGATCAACCCACCAGACGTATCACAGCGTATCACACTTATCAGAGCACATCAGAGCACATCAGCTATGCACATCCGCGCATATATGTCAAAGATCTAAAGACTAAACATGTCGATATGTACTTATATGTACATAGCTTGGCGCGCGGGCACTGCACCGCACATCGCTTCGGAGGCTGCGCGCGCGCCCAGCTCTCAACGAGGGACCTGGGGCTTGCGTTACCCGCTGGAAACGTGTTTGAGGGTTGTTCCAGGTTTGAGGGTAAGTCCGACAGCTTGAGCCTCAAGCTTATTGGCCCAAGGCCTTGTACTATGTAGATTCGTATATATACATACCTCGTTTCCGAAAACGGCCGCATAGTAACCTTGTTAGGAAATTATGGGCCCGTGGAATTTAGTTACGTAAGTACTATTTGAAAATAGTGTTTTTTGGCACGACGGATTCACGGGCCTCAGCGGTCATATGTACATAGCTGGACAATACACGCGCGAAAATAGACGGCTCGGTGACCCCGAAGTTAGCCGCCAATTTTACATCACGGGACCGCGTTTTTCCCACGGAATTGGCTCATAAAGACGTCGAGAAACTATAAATCAAGCCTTTGGTTCACGACCAATCACATTAATTTTTCGCACTTCTGTTGGAGTACATAGGTTGATTCGATTGCCGCACGTACCCACAAGCACTGAATACAACGTTAGTTGCCGTTAATAGACTAAAAGTACGCAAGGCGGAAGAGCTGGGACGTGCACCCAGTGCTTACTTAGTGCTTAGTGGAATGAATGCTCGACACTCGAGCTCACGAGTTTGCGACACCGAAACATGTAATTTGCAGATATTGAAAACATCAAGCTCAGATGGCATTCCAATCACTGCGATACACTGAAGACTAGCTAGCACATGGGTAGCCGAAAGCATCGCTCTAAGGAGCGACCGTAGGTTTAGCGAGAAAAGATGAACCAGTGTTTGAAGCAAATCTCCACCGGCCGCCACGGCCTCGAGATGCTGGGCCTAGACTTTGGGGATTGGGCGGGAGTGGCGGAGTGGCGGGGCCTTCAACTGAAGATTTGTGGGGGGTTTCCTCAGTGGACAACATACCCGGGAGACGTGGGCCCTGGGATTGTTCACCGCTCATAAATGGTGAATCGTCAAGATCATCATTCTCTGACTCTTTCGTGTCATGAATGTACGAGGAGGCTGCTGTCGATCCATGATACTGGGAGGATTCAGAAATGTGCTCTGCGGCATCCGGTGAGGAGACGCCGTCAGCGCTACGACCAAGGAGAACTTCATCAGGTTCCAACGCAAAATCCTTGAAGACATTGGTCAATATATTTTTTGCGAGAAGAAATCAGTAGGTAACTTACTTGGGACCGCTTCAAGGCTGTCACATACGAGGTTGTTGGACGGGACTGTAAGTTCAAGAATGGTCAGAGGGAGATGGAAGCCTTGAAGGCATCTCAAACCCACCTTCGTGTCAATACCTGAGTCTGGCGTGATATTCAAATCGGTGGAATCATCCCTCCGACTCTGGTGGGGAGTGGCAGCAGCATGGACAGTACCAGAAACAAGGAGAACGCAGAGCAGAACGGCTGAGGAGAGACAAGTGCTAGCTTTCATGGCAGTATAATGAGTGGATGTGATTTGAGGACCAGCCTTGACGAAGACATGCCAAAACCATTGTCCTTTTATACCTTTCTGCGCCCGCCCGACCGTCACCGAGAGGATTCGCATAACTGGAAGAAACGTAAGTAATACGTAAGTATATACAAAGATGAGCAGTAGCCGAGAGTAGCAGCCGCCGCGTTGGCCGCTGTTGGCCGCCCAACAACGTACGACCCTAACAGATGTATTTTTTGTAAGCCACATGTTTAGTAAACCAAAAGTTTTTCACCGCTACTTACAGTAAGACCGGAAAACGAGGCCTTCCAACTGAAATATTGCCTTCTAAGCATCCTCATGAATTCCGTGCATGCCTCCAGGCTCCGTGTCTCTGCTGCAGGCAAGGCGGCGCTGGCACCGCGTGACGAGGAAGGCACAACCTGGATAAGTAGAGCTGAAATTTAGCTTGAAGCCTTGAAGCTTGAAGCATAATGGAAATCTCGCTGGTCAACAAGTATACAGATTGGCAGATTGAGCTGGTGTGTCGCATTTCTGATTTCAGCTAAACGCAAAAGTTCCGGCAGGATGCGGCGTGGCGTGGTTCCGGAAATTCCCTATGGCCGCTATGGCCGGAATCGACTCACCCGAGCTCACAGACCTAACCTTGGACGGCAAAACAACCGTACCACCAATTCACATTCGAATTTCGAACCAAAGGAAATCGAAACAAGATGATCAAAGGCTCCTAAACGTAAAACCCGGGGGTATCATCCACTGACTACGAGTCAGCGGCGCTAAGTAAGCTACCAAGAAGTGAGTACGCAGTACATTCAACACCCATCCAACCCGCTCAACCCCTCCCCACAAGCATTCGTGAACGAGTTGGCTTCGGTACCCGTTATATCAATGTCCGAGAACTATAAAGTAAACCGTGCGAGGAGGTCGAATAGGAAGGATACAGAGATTGGATGAAAAGGGGGTGAAGAACGTCAGCAACAGGTAAAGCGACGCATATCGCAAATTGAAACTGAACTTACATCAATATTCTCACAAGGGGTCGCTTTGTTACAATCCAGCAATACTGCAGGACGGGTGGAGGTTCCTGTTCCTTGGAAATTTGTAAATGTGACGTCGGAAATGCTAAGGGTTCCGGTGTCGGTTGTGCCGCCCTAGGAGGAGGTTAGTAAGGAAGTAATTTGGGAAGAGGTAATTTGAAGTGGTGTGGTGGTTTTCATGAAGGAGAGGATGAAAATACGTAGCTCACCTCCCAGAAAGCGCTGATATCTACAAATCGACGAGTGAGTAATCACGCTCAACCTAAAGTAAACCTGAGAATTCTTACATATCGGATACGCAGCGTTAGTCTATAATAACAATATGCTTTAGTACACATAATCCAGCATGTACACCGCCAGACCAGACAAAACTCACCAAAGTAAACCCATCATAAGTAATATTCTTCACTGTCCCCGCGCAGTTGGGGTAGCTTTTGATCATAACTCCAGCATCAGAATTGGAGATTGTCACGTCGGAGTAGTATACGTTCTTTGTGGATATCGTCGAAGATTACGACTCTCCATAGGAGGACAATAGGACGCACCTGTACATCAACACCTGTCGCACCAGATCCGAAGGAACCAATGTTACACCCTACATATATGCTCTCAGTAAGTGAGAGAGGTAAGTGATTTCAAACGACCTGGCGAACCTGCGGTATATCGGCACGTAATACGCTCAGCTACGAATCCGTTCGTCGGTGTCTTCACCGTTACACATTCGTCTTTCGAGTTTGATATTCAACGAAGTTGTGTCGGAGTACCGTACAGTTGATGAGAAGAACGAGAGGAGAGCAAAGGTGATAGTTAGGGTAATGGACAAATGAACGTTGAGGTATCTGACGTACCTCCATTCTGTGTTATAGTTAAATAAGTCCTCGTTGATCACTCCGACTCGTGAATACTCACCTCAACAGTTACGTCGTGCACATAGCTAGCCAAGTCCAAACCAAGCACGGTAAGTATCCAGACATGCAACCCCCCGGCGGGCAACAATTAAGGACCCTTACTTGTTATTCCCGCTCATATCGAATCCGTCCGTCTCACCTATATCACATTAATATATTAGCTCATGACTCGAAATTTGTAGTCGCAGTTGTAGGCTCACCGATATGATCTGCGAAAATTGCCATATCATGCGCCTCATTGCTACATCATCATAATTCACAAAAACGAAGCACGAAGTAAAGCGGGTTTCTCGGTCAACAGAAAAATACAATATGTAATCGCGACAAACTCACTTATCACCTACAGACACCCAAAGAGTACCACATCAATGCCATGAGCAAACGAACTCGAACGTGGAGGTGATAAACGCAGGAAAACTCACCGATGATAGTTACGTGGAACATGGGAGCGTTGTATAAGTAAATTTGTGTTATTTCGCAGCTGGGGGCGAGCGATGGATGAGTTAATACAGAGGAGCATCGAACTTTGGCCTTACAACGTACTTGTTACACGATTGGAAGCGAATGAGACGTGGACGGTTTGGGTAGAGAGTGAGCTAAGAGGGTTGTTAGGTTATTTTGATTTTCAGGGAGGAAGAAGAGAGTAGTGGAAGGCGACAAGGAGAGGGCGTACATCACCATCCGGTCGATACCAGTATCCATTTCCTACACATCAAACCAACAATCAGGTCAAGACCTCTCCTCGCACACACGACCCAGCACTCGACGCACCATAGATAGCCCCAGGTCCGTTTAACAAGATATTCTCGCAGTTCTATCCCGAAACAAATCGTTCGTCAGGTTTGTATCCAATTCGTGCTTTTCTTGAGATTACCTCAAACTCGATCATGGTCCCGGTAAGACTAGAATCGAAAGGTAAGAACACATCACCGGCGATGTGAAGGTTCCAGTTTGCGGCGTCGTCGAATAGAACGTTGCTCCTATGGATAAAGACAATCGTAAAAACGTCTTATTTACTCGAGGTCACCACTCACTTGAGCAAGAAATTACCCGATGGAACGTACAACAATGTATCAGTCGCTACACTGGTAGACTGCGGAATGACACAGTTCTGCCATGCACTCGTTAATGCTGGGCCGAGGTCGGTGGAGTTATCTGCTACTGCGCCTGTGTTTCCCCAGATCACATTCCAGGTTAAAGATTCAAAAATGATGAGTGTAAGTCAGTAGAGATAGCACATACCATAATCAAGAACATTGCATTCGATAAACGCATTCACGTGCGTGATGAATCCTAGTCCGAGGAAGAGGAGGAAGGGAACCGTCATGGTAGGAGGGTGGAGATACATCGACAGCATTTTCGGTAGACACCTCAGCTGGACTGACTCTGACTGCGGACGGAAATGAAGAACAGAGAGTGAACATACCCTTTATATGTACGTTTCCGAGCCCTGAGGTCACCTATCCCTGCGTCGGAAAAACAGAGTCATAAACCATCTCTACGTGATTTCATTTCTTCGCTAATTTTCCACCTATAAGCGGTCCGCCACAGCACATAGGTGAGTACTTATACGAAGACAAACACCATAGCAGATGGATTCGAACGGATATAAATATCTCGAGTCTTGAAATTTTCCTGAAAAGCAACCGTCGAGGCACATTCGGGACTTTTCAGAGCATTTACTTCATGTTCAGCATAGTTACCGGCACGCAGTGAAACCTTTCCTACTTACAGTGTACGTTGAACGACGATGGCGAGAGCCAGCGCAGAAGGATAAACATCGTTGTAATCAAGGATAAATTATATCTTCTCCCGGACCGTCGGTTGGATTCAGATTTCTTGTGTTTTTGTTGCGCAGCTGCTGACCTGTATAGTGTTGCGAACATCGGATGACTCTCTGAGCAGGTGCGGTCGTGCGGGTGAGTAGACTAGCAAGCTTCATTTTCGGCGATCAGATGGATTTCTCACGCATCACGTGGCTAGGTATGCCGCGGCAAAGCGATCCGGCATTGGCTCGGTACATTCGGTGTGGCTCCGACTCATTTTGTCGCCATGATCATTCGTCTACCAGTACGTTTACTATAAAGCTAACAGAAATTAAGCTAATATACCTCAGTGCCACCGAAAGTAGTCATCATAGGCTCAGGGATAACTGGCCTTTCGGTCGCGCTTGCGTTGTCTAGGATCTACGATGTTACAATTGTTGCAAGGGAGTTGGTTGGGGATAACGAGTCAATCGGGTGGGCTTCGCCTTGGTGCGTTGAGGATTTTGGGTATTACCCGTACGTGTACTCACTGCCGGCTTCACATGTAGGGCAGGAGCTGGCTGGCGGGTAAGTTCATGTTCGAACACAGACTCGAGCTTATTCTAGTATGTGACACTGACCAGCGGACTCCTTGAACAGCCTCATAGAACGACTTCACAAGAAGACATCGCTTTACAGAAAAGCTCGTTCATGTACATGTGGAAATTGTCTCAAACAAACCCGGAGACTTCGTTAAGGGTGAGTTGATATCTCACTACTTCGTGTATGCCGGATCATTTGTGACGAGCAGTTCAAAGAGAGTCGTTTGTGAAGATTACTTTGACGACGATGTCTCCTCCGAGTCTAGTATTCCAGGAGATATCTGGTACACCAACTTCATGCCCGAGGTAATTCATGACCTTCCTCCGAGTCTATCTTGTACTTATTGCACATTCCTACAGTTTCGCAAACTCCCTCAGACATCCCTCCCTCCCGACGTAACCCACGGCTACGAATACAAATCACTCGTTCTAACGCCTCACGTATACCTCGCATGGATTCACGACAGACTCCGTCAAGCTGGTGTGAGGTTCATTAGGAAGGAATTGGGGAGTGTCGTGGAAGCTTTGCGTATAGGGCTGGACTCAACAGAGTTGGAGTGGGCAGTTGACATTGATGTTGATAACACAGTGATTGTCAACGCAACGGGCGTAGGAGCTAAATACCTAGGAGGAGTGGAAGATGAGAATGTACAGGGTGTATGGGGACAGACGATGATAGTGAAGACGAGTAGTGAGAAGGTATATTGTAGGAGGTGAGTTGTGTTACGTGGTGTAATGTGTTCTATGAATTTATTGTTCACTACAGCGGAAACGTCTATGCTTATTCGATCCCGAGAATGGACGGGTCAGGTACGGCTGTCATAGGTGGGATCAGAGAGTATGATAATACGTACGTAGTATCCTTCCACTCTTTCCTCAGGCTGCTACTCTGACATCTCCCTGTGCACGCACAGATCTCCAACCCCCAACCCCTCACTCCGCCCAACAATCCTCCACCTCGCACGTCTAATCACACCACCAGGGACATACCCCGCCCGTGTTGAGGACCTAGAGATCGTGAGCGAGAACGTGGGCATCAGACCTGGGAGAGTGGGTGGACTCAGACTCGAGAGTGAGGTTTTGAAGATCAATGTTGCGGAGATTGCAGTGGGTGGGGTTACAGGAGTAGGGAATCCGGAAGTGAATCTAAGAATTGTACATGCGTATGGAGTAGGAGGGACAGGGTTCAAGTATTCTGCTGGTGTTGGGAAGAAGGTTGCGGAGTTGGTTGATGAGTTTGTTTATGGTGTGTAGGAAGGTGTGAGGGAAAGATACAAATGATTGTTCTGGAAGTGTTGAAAGAAAGGGGGAGAAATACAATGTACAAGGTAATGTCAGTGGTTATACTTGCACAGGAGTTAATTCATAACTGAATATTGCTGCTGCTCTGGTCAGACATCTCAGGACTGGGGCCAAAATCAAGACAATATGTGGTAATTGAGACCTTAAACACAAACAGGTTTACACTGAATAAAGCAATGTCCAGTGAGAAATTTGAAAATGGATGCATACTTGCCTACATGCACAGAAACAGAAAATCTCTCAAATAAAACTACACTTCACTGGAAGTATAACTACCATCCTGCACCTCTGCACCTGCTGCCAACAGAAGCTGTACTATTAAATCAATCTGACTCTTTTCACTGAATGGAAACTTTCCAGCTATTGCTAGGGCATTTCCATAAAAACCACCCTGAGCATTCACATCTGCGCCTGCTGCCAGCAAAAGCATCACAACTGAGTCAGATCCTCTTTTGAAGCAGCTGCTTGCAGGGTATTTCCATATTCACCAACCTGGACACTCACATCTGCACCTGATGCCAGAAGAAGCTGTACCACTGAATCAGATCCTCTCCAAGTAGCTGCTTGCAAGGTGTTGACCACTTTAAGTATTCATATCTGCATCTGCTGCCAATAGAAGTTGTACCACTTGCTCAGATCCTTTCCAAGTTGCTTGCAGAGCATTTCCATATTCACCACTCTGAGCATTCAGATCTGCATCTGCTGATAGCAGAAGCTACACCACTGAATCAGATCCTTTCTGAGCAGCTGCTTGCAGAGCATTTTCTAAAGTACTGCCTTGTACATTCACATCTGCTCCATTGATCAATAATCTTGTAACAACATGCTGCAGTCCACAACAGACTGGATAATATAATAAATTAATGGCAGATTGTAAATCTGTTTGCAATAGACATTGGTTTTCTCCTGCCCATTTTCTATTAGGCTGCTTGATTTTCAACCAGTGCCAGAAGAATGGCTTCTCCATCAGACTGATGCTCTGTTCTACCTATCCATTATCTATATAGCTCAACATTGCCCCATAAACATGCCAATATACAGTATATTCTGCCAAAGGAAAGATGTTATTTTATAGCTTCCATCAATATAGCTTTCACTCTTTGCAAAAATGCAAAAGATATATCACACAAGTGTTTGCAATTGCCTGGTGGGTCAACTGATTGTTAATTTGAAATGAAGTTGGAGATTCAATTGTGTAGTTGCAACTCAAAAATTCTTTTACAGAATAATGAGCAAGCTGGACTATATGTGTCATAGATACTATTATTAGCATAGAGTCAACACTCTTATGAAGGTTTTGCTCCAGGTCACCTTGTCTGTTCTCCGGATTGAAGTCTCCTTCTCCCAAATCAACTCTGAATATTTCTTGGCATTGTTGATAGACAATGGTTCAAATGAAAATACAACCATTGAAGCAGAAGCTTGGCATCATCTTGATGCTCAGTGTCAATGTTATCAAGCTCATTGGTGTAAGTCTTTTCCAATGTATCTGAAAGATTCTTCAATTTCTTGTCAATTGTGTTCTGTGTAGCACACTTTCTGAGTGCAGTCAATTCAGTGAAACCTACATTATAGATATTGAGATATAAGACTGACAAAATGACTTACTGTCCATCTGCCTCATCAATAAAGCACTCTTTAATCTTCAATCAGATTTGGTTTTTCCCTTGTAGCTCCTGATTGTATAATCAAGATAAGTGCTGATATCTGAATTAACCCTCTCTAATTGATATTCAAGAACAGATACTAGTTCCTGACAAGAGGCTGAATGACAACTGGTGCCAAGAATATGCATATTGCTTGTTTGAAGCAATTTCTGTGTAAGTGAGAACACTTTGAGCTGATTTGCCTCTTTACATTCATCCAAGACATCAAGAACAATGTATATGGAAACTGTCAGCGACCCGAGATATAAACCCAGGTG
>JH814965.1:5111-17443 GCA_000296255.1 Omphalotus olearius VT 653.13
GGGAAGAGAGGCATGGCCCGCGGGGGGAAATGAGGAAACTGAGGATGCGGGATGATAGGAGCTACTTGCTGGATAGGTCCCTGAGTGGCTAGAAGCAAGTGAGATTTGACTGTTGGCGTACGAGTTGTAGTATCCGGGGCCACCTGTCTGAGCAGGTGGACGCCCGGGCATCTGCTGCTGACTAGATGGCAGGGCACCCGGTGCACCTGGTGGTGGGCCCATACCCAAAACATTAGAAGCGGCTGCGTACAAAGGGTTGTATCCTCCGTGAGGAGGGGCATCCCAGCCACGCTGTGGAGGCTGGTTATACCCCCAATTCGCTTGGGGTACATTGGGAGAAGTATAGCTATCTGGAGACGCTATAGAATGATCGTCATAAGACGAAAGGGTAGCAACATCCGCATCCGGATACGGGTCACTGCGACGGGATATGGTAGATTGGGCGTCAGCGTAAAGATCTTGATTTCGAGGAACTCGGGCGTGATTGGGGGCTGGAGGAAGGCCATTGGCATGCCTGGAAGGATCCATGATACGCTGGTGCTGTGGAGGCTGTATAGACTGCAGAGAGCGCATCGACATGGACGAGGTTGAGCGTGGTATAGGATCTGTACGATTGTCGCTGAGGCGCATGTTTGCAAATGATTCGACGGCGACATCGTACGAAGGAAGAGGGGGAAGAGGATCAGGCGCTCTTTCGGAGGGCAAATAGGGCACAGAGCGATTGTCGTGCTGCATGACAGAGGCTTGCAGGAGATGAGAGACGACGAGAAGGAGAAGAAAAGGGTCACAGCTTACCGTGTTGCTCGTCGAGCAAGTTGAAGGAGGACATGAGCTGCAACAGCTGGTTGGTAGCAGGTGGACGACTATGAATATTCCCACAGTAGTACTACTACTGGTACATACTAAATCCTCAATAATTCAGTATTCCGTATTCATTCTTTCCAAGTCCATTTGTCCACTACCCGTTCAATTCGTTCTCTCTCCACTCCGTCTGCTGTTCGTCGTACTTTTGTGATCACATTGGTCCGTCTTTTCACTTCCGCTAGTCCTCCTTCCCCATTCACCTCTTCTTCCTTCCACTCTCCCCACTTTTCCCATTGTGTCTCTCCTTCAGGCTTGCGGGCCTGCAGCGTCTTCGTCTCCTCATCCTCCCAGCTCTCTGAGATATGTTCCCATACCTTGGGTCTGAAATTCTTGAACCGCACAGGCGCATCATCGACACTTGCGCTATCTGACCGTCCTCTCCTTCGCTTCCGAGAAACTCCGTTCGTGCCGTTTCGTGCAACGTCCTCAGCATCATGTTCGTCCTCGCTATTGTACCCCGCGGCATGCCTTATTCTCCATCTCAATTCCCTAGCCATCGCCGGGGCATCCTTTACTCTCTCGTGAGGTACTTGCTCTCTTACTTCTTTTTTCGCTTGTTCAGATCCTCTCTCCAATGTACGTGCTTCCGAGAGGAGAAAGTCGGCTAACGCGGATATAGATTTCAACACTCTTGGTGAAAGCTCCAAGGCGGGGGAGGACTTGAGATCTTTGAGATATTTGTCCCCGACGTACCAACATAGTCTGTCAAATGCATCAGCTCGTATCTTGTACTGAGTAGCATCCTCCTACCTGGAGAACATTGGGAACCGGAATTTTTTAGGTACATGAGTCTTGATTTCTATATCCCGAACCTTCAATTCTACGCAAAACCATTTTTTCTCAGTGAATCGAAGCTACGGTTCGACGATTGAAACACACGTGTAGCAACATTGTAAGAATGCAGAAAATTGCCTCCAAACACAAGTGTATCCTCAGGTGTATACTAGAGATGACGATATCGGTTTACCGGTCAGTTTGAACAGGATTCAAAGCACTCACCACAGCGTGTATCCATCCTGTAGGGATGATCATTGTATTTCCTGCAGTCAGCATAACCTTGACCACTTCGTCCACCATATCTCCTAACCAGGAATGATTCTGTATATCAGTCCCTGACCAGCGCTCGTAAGCCGCAAGATTTGCAGGGGTCGGCCTGATGAAGTAGAACACCTGTGCCTTTTCGTCAGTATAGAAGCTACAATTGAATCAAACATGTGCACTTTAGACCCATGCATGATATGGTAGTACACTGAAGAACCAGCGAAATCAATGTGCCAGTCCTGTGTTCAGTTTACCGAGTCAGACACTGCCTGAAGCCAGACACACAAGACCTACTGTCCATGCACCCTCAACGCCCATAAGACAATACAGCTGAACTTTGGGATATACATGACCCTTGCCTTTCCGCGTCGCAGGCCAGAAATTTTCTACCCAGTCTAATTCCCTCACCAACCGCGGTGGTAGAATCCTATCCGCCAAAAGAGTTCCAGACACCTCCAAAGAAATGACATTTAGAATCCTATCCCTCTGGTGCGGCTCGCGCTGATAGTACTCCACCCACTTGCCAACGGTCCACCCTGGAGCATTTGACTGAGACGCGACATCTGCATACGCGGATTGTGCATAACTGTGAACAATAACGAGATGCTTACAAGACATACCAATAACTTCCACTGGAGTCTGCTCTCCAACAAGTAACCCCACATCATCCGCCGTGAAATTATCATCAGGCATTTTCATCCCAAGACCTTCGGGATCTTCGATGACAATTGGCTCCTGCATAGCGCTGTCATCGTTGTCCAGCCATTCGATGCCAACTTCACTTCCTTTCATTCTCTTGAACTTGTCATCCTTGAATTCTTTGCCCTCCGTCATTTTCAAGAACCGCTTGGGGTCTAAATTGAATCCAGCCTCCAGATTCGCGTAGTCCCTGGTCATACGTTTTCTGTTCGACTTGCGCGCAGGTGCTCGGAAAGTGATGGCTCGTTTACCAGTCGTGTCTCTCTCTAGGCACGACGGGCAGAACCTAATTGAGTTGAAGAATATCAATAAAACTCTGACACAGCCCCTGTGGTGCACGATTACCATTTGTCTACGGAAGCAAGCTCCTCACCCTTGCCTGCACAGCGCCAATGATACCAAAGTTTACAGGCACCACACATTGCCCACTCCTCGTTCTCTTCGTCATCAAATTGAGCAATGGTCTCGGGCGTACATGCCGGACAACGGTCGTCGGCTAACTTGACCTTGGACTTGGATGATTCTCCGTTGGTTTCTTGCTCGTTTGCAACATCATTGGACGTGACAGACACGCCGGACGATGCATTTCCGTCAGTTCGTGAAGAGCGACGCCGAGCAGAGGCCATAGCGGCAGCACAAGAACTAATGTCGTGGGAAAGTTGCAATGTTTCATTTGTACATGGACTAGTTACATCTCTACCTTACACTTTGTCTGCTTTGTCTCAATGTCTAGATTTTACAGTCTTTGCATGCCTAGTCACTGCTTCTCACTCAGCTCAGCAACACCAGGAAGGACCTGAGTGGGATGCATCAGCACCCTGGTCAAATTACAGAAGAAGGCACAGCACTCCTTACCTTGCCTTCAAGAAGCTCAAGACTAGCACCACCACCAGTGCTGACATGGCTGAGCTTGTCCTCGCACTTGTGCTGTGCTACTAGTGTCGCAGTGTCCCCGCCACCAACAATGACTACGGTGCCTTTCTGTGCTGCCTCGATATTGGCCTCAAGTAACGAAGCAGAGCCTGCCGCAAAGGCAGAGAATTCGAAGACGCCGGGAGGACTGGAATGAGTCAGCAACGCAGGGAGGAAGAATTCCATGATCAAGAGCTCACCCATTCCATAAGATGGTCTTTGATTCCAAAACAGTTTGTTTGAATAATTCTCGACTCTTGGGACCGACGTCGAGACCCATCCAACCATCGGGAATTCCTTCGCTTTCTGTTGCAGAGCCAGTCTAGAACAATATCGAAATGAATTGAATGCCAGAAAAGCCCAAATTGAAGTCATATCACCTTTGCGTCCTTGTCGAATTTATCAGCGGTGATGTAGTCAACGGGGAATACTAGCTTGACGTTGTTTTTCTTTGCTTTCTCTACAAGGCCTTTGACCTTTTCGGACCCCGGAGCATCAAAGAGCGAGTTTCCAATCTAGCAAGAACGTTAACGAAACACAGCAAAATAGATCATGGGACAACATACAGCAATATTTTCCAATGTCTTCTTGAAGGTGAATGCCATTCCTCCGCAGATTATGAGTGAATTGACCTAATGATATGTTGTCAGCACTTTGCTTCAATCCAGTAGATTAAATGCGTGCCTTGTCCAACATGTTCTCAATTAAGAGAATCTTGTCCGAGACTTTAGCACCGCCAAGAATAGCCAGGAAAGGACGCTCGGGGCTCTCCAAGGCCTTGGCAAAGAACTCGAGCTCTTTCTTGACGAGGAATCCCGCAGCTCTTTGAGGAAGCTTAACACCCACCATGCTAGAGTGCGCGCGATGGGCAGTACCAAATGCGTCGTTCACGTAGACATCACCGAGTTTGGTAAGACTTTCTCTGAAAGAGGTGACCTGAGCGGGATCAGCTTTGGTCTTTGTGCCATCCTTGTTCTTCACGGAGCCTTCCTCTTCGATGTGGAAGCGAAGGTTCTCAAGTAAGATGACTGAGCCCTTTGAAGCGGAATTGACGGCCTTCTCGACCTCGGAACCGACACTATCATGGAGGAAGGTGACAGGTTTATTGAGCTGTTTCTCTAACTCGACCGCGACAGGTTTCAAAGAGTATTTGTCCACAACCTTCCCATCAGGTCGCCCAAGATGAGACATGAGAGTAACCACGGAAGCACCTGCAGCGCGTCAGGTATACACACACGTAGAGAAGAGCGGTATAATTACCATGGTCGAGAGCGTAATTGATGGTAGGCAACGCAGCTACAATACGCTTGTGACAAAAGTGAGCGGATGGGGCAGATCGATAAAGAAGGACATACGGCAGGGTTGGTTATCTTCCCATCCTGAAGAGGAACGTTGAAGTCGACACGGATGAGAACTCGCTTGTCGTTGAGATCAAGGTCAGTAATAGCAAGCTTGTTAGAGAGAGACATGTTGAGGGAAGGAAGAAGAGAACTGGTTTAAATTTACGGCCGGGTTCACCAGGCTCTTTGAATCCTAACCTTAACCCTATTCGGCTCTTTCTACTCTCGCCTGGACCCGACTCTCTTTCGTTCTAGTTGTTAATCCAGGAATGGTTGACTCGTCGACAGAGAATTCGCTAGGTCTTGACTTTAATAGCCTCAACTTGAATCAGTCATCCAGTGATCCCGTCTCTGCCCAGCCACCTTCTGACGATTCAGAGGAACAACTACCGACCGCGGCGCCTCCAACCTCAGATCAGGATTTGAACACATCTGACCATACTGACGCCAAAGAACGAAAGAGGCCATATGTAAACCCTGAACGCGTCAAAACTGGTGGCTCACAGCGGGTGAGTAGCAATAATTTGTGCCTAGCCTTATGTGACGCTTATGCTCGGAATCAAGGACAAGCTCAGCGAGGAGGAACTAGCACAAAGGATGGAACGTATTCGGCAGCAGAATGAAAAGATCAAACAGCGTAGACTGGTATGTCTTCCAGCTTGTGAGCTATAGGCACTGTTGTAACGTGGCGTTGTATAGGATGTGCAAGCCGATGAAGATGCGTTCCGCCAAACACAGGAAGTTGAGCGTGCGAAGCGTGCTCAGAACAAAAAAGTTCAAGAATCCGTTGACCGAGCTCGAGAGCAGAATGCTAAACGAAAGATGGACAAAATACAGAGCCGGGAGTGGGACTCGGGGAAGCCATCTCCTTCTGAGTGGAAAAATCGGAAGAACACGTCTACTCCTCAGCCAAAGGAAGCAAACGAGAAAGAGGGTACAGAGAACGAGGAAACTGCAGGATCCGAGTCGGGACAATGGACAAGAGGAGGTGGTCGTGGCTCGCAAAGAAGCCGAGGACGAGGAAGAGGTGGAGGCCGGAGACGAGGCAGAGGTGAAGGCCGCGAAACTTCTCCTGAATCTGCAGCGCAGCCCTCCAATACTGACTCTGTTTCTCTGGAAACTTCATGATATTTTTGCAACTCTTTTATGCGTAGTTACTAGGAGAAGTTATCCAGCTGCTATATTTCATGTATGTTGTATAAGTCACGTGCCTGCATGTAAACTCTTCCCCACCGATGTCCTTCATGACCAAGTTCACCAAACCGCCCGTCTTCAAGCCGTTCAAGCTTGCTCTTATACAACTTGGCAGCATCGGTGCCAACAAGACAGAAAATCTGAATCATGCTCGGGAAATGATCATGAAAGCAGCGGCTGCGAAGCCTGACCTTATCGTGCTTCCTGCAAGTCCTCTAACACCTCTGTTAAAAGATCTACCTACTTACTCTTCGTAGGAATGTTTCAACTCTCCTTACGGGCACGTCCACTTCCCTCTATATGCTGAGAATGTCAATTTTACTCCCGGAAAACCGTACGATGTTGAAAAGAGTGAGAGCGAATCAGTGAAGATGCTTTCCTCAGCCGCAAAGGCATGCAACACTTGGTTGATCGGAGGCATGTATACGACTTGGATACATTTCCAGCGTTTCTTATTTATTTCAGGTTCCATTCCTGAGCGAGATCAGGAGTCAAACGACGTGTTCAATACTTGTACCGTTTATAATCCGAAAGGTGAAGTTCAAGTTCTCCAACCTTGTGTATTATCGACACAAATACGAAGCCACTAACTGCAGGGGAACTGGTGGCACGCCATCGAAAGGCTCGTTTCTTGTTTTGATTTTTTGTGGTACTTCGCGTGTTCAACTGCGTTTCAATGAAGGTCCATCTGTTCGACATTGATATCCCAGGAAAGATTACATTCAAGGTATTTCTTCAGCATCTCCGCAGCAAAGCTCACACTTATGCCACATCAGGAAAGCGAAACTTTGACGGGAGGTACATCCCTCAATTTCTTTGATACCGGCAAGTGTGTCTTTGACAGAATGATCATAACAATCAATTAGTTTTCTTTGCACCCCAGAGTTTGCTCGCATTGGTCTCGGGATCTGCTACGACGTGAGATTCCCCGAGCTTGCTATGATATCTGCGCGACAAGGTATGTTCACTTGTTCTCTTGCTCAAGGACATCGGAGAATCTCAGCCGGCATTATGTAGGATGCCATGTCCTGATCTATCCCGGCGCATTCAATACGACAACGGGGCCGTTGCATTGGGAGCTCCTGCAGCGTGGAAGGTACGCACGCGGTTGTGTCACTCGGCTCGACACATTAAACACTTTTTCGTACAGGGCAATAGACAACCAAGTATTTTTCTCGATGTGCAGCCCTGCTCGGGACTTGACGGCTGGTTATCATGCTGTTCGTATCCTCCTTCATTGTGGTTGAGACTAAACCAGCTGATGGTGTTCCAAGTGGGGCCATTCGATGGTTGTTGATCCGATGTAGGTCTCGTTCATGAAACGGGAATGAAACTAAAGAGTCTTCCTTAGGGGCAAAGTGCTCAGTGAAGCTGGAGACTCGGAAGAAATTGTGTATACTGAGATAGGTGGGAGAGATCAAGAGCCGACAAAAAGATACTGACAAGTGCACAGAACCAAAAGAGATGGAAGATGCTCGAGCAGGGATACCAGTAACGACACAACGTAGGTTCGATGTGTATACAGACGTTTCTGAGGGACAATAGCTATATGCCGTATTTGTAAAGTCGTAGAATGGCGTAGATGCTTGTGGAATGATCGATTTTTTTCGGCTCCTCAGCGCGGTTACATAATAAAACTTTCAGAGGCGCTGCTCCATAACAGCCTCTTTCCTTTCCTCCTCGTTCCTTAGTTCTTGTATTCTCTTCTACACGTTTACTGCAAAATGGTTCGAGAAACGTATGTTCCATCACTTCGCTATTCTTTCTTCTTTTTTTTTCTGAAGTGACTGCAGTAAATTCTATGACTTACTCGAAGTGTCGCCGACCGCAACAGAATCCGATTTGAAGAAGGCGTATCGCAAGAAGTTTGTCCTCATTCTACCTGATAGGGTTTCGGATGTATCTCATTTATGTCTGCCAGAGCCTTGAGGCTACATCCAGACAAAGGTGGAGACCCTGAATTGTTCAAAGAGGTTACACACGCGTAAGCCATTCCAGGTAATTTACCATCCAGACTACGTCTTCTTACTCTCTTGCCTAGATACGAGGTTCTCTCCGATCCTGATAAACGGAGCATTTACGATGCACGGGGAGAGGCTGGTCTGTCTGAAGCAGGTGGTATGGGGGGCATGGATCCTCAGGTAAGTTCGTTGACCGCCTGCCATTACTCTTCCGATTTACAATCTACTCTCAGGATCTGTTTAGTCAGTTATTTGGTGGAGGTGGATTTGGTGGAGGCTCGTTCTTCGGCGGCGGCGGCGGTGGGAGGCAAGGCCCACGCAGAACGAAAGATCTCGTGCATCGAGTACACGTCACCCTCGAAGACCTATATAAAGGCAAAACCACTAAATTGGCGCTCACACGAAATGTCATTTGCACCAAATGTAAAGGCAAGGGTGGAAAGGAAGGTGCTGTGCGAAGCTGCAATACTTGCAACGGTCGCGGCGTCAAGGTTACCCTGCGTCAGATGGGTCCGATGATTCAGCAGATACAGTCGGCTTGCGACGATTGTTCGGGATCTGGCGAGGTAATCAATGCCAAAGACCGGTGTACAAACTGTAAAGGCAAGAAGGTGCTGCCTGAGAAGAAGTTTTTGGAGGTGCACATCGACAAAGGGATGAAAGGCGGACAGACGATTCAATTCAGGGGGGAGAGTGATCAATCTCCGGGTGCCGAGACTGGGGACGTAGTCATTGTGATTGAAGAGAAGCCTCACGACCGATTCAAGCGTCAAGAAAACGACCTCATTATTGACATCGAGATTGACCTACTTACTGCACTTGCCGGCGGACAGTTCACGATCAAGCATCTTGATGACCGAGCGCTGGTCGTTAAGCTAGAGCCAGGGGAAGTCATTAAGCATGGTATGTTGTCGGTCTGTATGCTCACTCGCTACTTTTTACATTGCAATCTTTCAGGGGATCTTAAAGTCATTCATGGACAGGGTATGCCCTCGCAGCGGCATCATGAGCCTGGAGACATGTTTGTGAAGCTGAATGTGACATTCCCGGAGACTATACCATTAGAAGCGATTCCCGCGCTAGAGTCTGCCCTTCCTCCTCGCAAGAAACTCGAAAAATTCGGGCCTAATATTGTCATTGACGAAGTTACGTTGGACGAAGTCGATACCCGGTCGAGGCACGACTTGCGCGACGACGCGATGGAAGAGGACACAGATGAGCCGCGTGTGCAATGCGCAAACCAATAGTTAGGTGCAGTCCGTTATTTGTTGCAGGTAGTCTATTCAACCCTCTAGATTGTGCTGTGTTGTCGTATCGTAATGTAGTTGTTTTCTGCTACCAGCTTGTCTGGAGAACACTCATAAGTATATTAACGATGGCAAGCTATGCGCGTTTAAGGGTACCTGTGGGTCCAGACGGAATTGCTCGTATAATTGGCGGTTGAAAAAGCTCACTTCTGTTTCGTTTTCTGCTTTGTGTCAGCTGTTATGCCGCCTGTTATAGGGTGGGGACGAACCAAACCCGGCGTCAGCGAGAGTCTTGCTGTCATCATCCAGGATCCACTCGTCGTGATCCAGGTTTATTATAAGATTGGTGGTCTTGAGAGGAATCAGATCGAATGTCAGCATACGATGAGATCACTGACTTTGGCCCTATGCGCCTGGGAGTATAATTTGAGAGTATCTGCCATGCATCGTTCGACGATGGTGAAGAAAGAAATAGGAAGAGACTTGCCCAAGATCACATTCCGGTAGGGCTTGAAGCCTGGCTGCGTCTGGAGAGCTGAGAGCGACAATTAATGAGAGGCAAGATTGTAAGAATGCACGTACCGAGACGAGCAATGTCCTTGAGCTGACCGACAGTAGTTGTTTCGAGATTAAGATCAGAGAGGACAAGACTGCGTTCTGTTCTGTACTGGAAAGACTTGACGATGCGGAGAGTGATGACTGCTGAGGATTTTGGACGGGCCTCATTCGTCAAAACATCGGAGAAATCAGTGTATGTCGAGGCCATGAGTGGAGCCTGTGGAGTGGGAAAGCGGTAGTTGTTACCTGTTTTTATCCTCGGTCCGGTCTGCCGGATACTCTATAACTTGTTTAAATACTTCACGCCCCCTCACTCTCTCCATCCTCAATCCCCTCATGTCTCGCTCCTTTCTTCACGCTGACATTCCTCTTCTGCTTAACAAGCTCTCTCTTGACGAGAAAATCGCCCTCTTAGGTGCCCCGAATTGGTGGAATACCACCGCCATTCCCCGTCTTGACATCCCCGCCGTCCGTATGAGCGATGGCCCAAACGTGCGCTTGCAGGAGCTCCCTCGGAATGCTCCTTGATCGTGTGCAATCTCTCCCGCTTATTAACTCTAATCTAGGGTGTACGAGGCTCCTCCCATCTTGCCTCAACTCCTGCTCAGTGTCTTCCCGTGTGTTGACTACATCTCTCGTTCTCACAACTTTTTGACACGCTGCGTAGTGTGGCACATCTTTGGCGTCCACCTTTGATGTAGATCTTCTTCATCAAGTAGGGTCTTTTCTTGCCCAGGAGGCCAAGGTTAAGAGTTCGGTCATTCTGCTTGCTCCGACATGTAATATTCAGCGGTCTCCTCTCGGAGGCCGGGTATTTGAGTGTTTCTCCGAAGATCCATACTTGTCCGGTTGGTTTCCGCCTGCCTCCGTATCTTCCATGAGCCATATGATCTCTCAGGTCTTATGGCCTCCGCATATGTGAACGGCCTTCAATCAGAGGGTGTATCTGCCAGTATGTTACTCAGTCTTTCCTGTTCCTTCCTAACTTTCCTATTGCACTTTAGTTATCAAGCACTTTGTCGGCAATGATCAAGAACACGAAAGGACCGCCGCCGAGTCCGTCATGTCTGACCGGGCTTTGAGAGAAGTGTATTTATACCCGTTCGTTAGACCTTGCCATTCCGATCCGTGGAGCAACAATAGTCAATTCGTTCCTCTCTAGGTTCATGCTATCCCAAAAACTGGCCAAGCCATGGGCCTTTATGACCTCGTGAGAACTCTTCTATACACCGTCTGTACGCATGTCACTTACCGAATATCCATCCAGTTATGGACGAATTCAGGGTATTCATTGCTCTGAAAGTCCTCGGCTGCTACAAGGCATTCTCCGACGAGAGTGGAATTTTCAGGGAATCATCATAAGCGATTGGTGGATTTGTTCACTCTCATCAACTTGGTCTATGCTGACGTTCTACAGGTTTGGCACTTATGGCGTCGATGAACCCATCAACGCTGGACTGGATCTTGAAATGCCCGGGCCCCCTCGGTGGCGAACTCCCCTTCTGGTCCATCACTGTTTGACTGCTCAAAAAATTTTGCCTTCGACCATTGACGAGCGTGTCGCTACGATACTCACTTTTGCTCAAAAGTTGGCCCGCCTCAATCCTGATACTGTATATGGAGATGGTAATGAACGCACTCGTGACTCTCCTCTTATACGGAAATTCTGTAGACAAGTCGCTGCTGAGGGAATTGTTCTTCTGAAGAACAGTAATTCAGTTCTACCCTTGAAACCCGGTCGTGTGCGTAAAGTGGCAGTTATCGGCCCGAACGCAAAAGAAAGGATAATTTCAGGCGGTGGATCTGCTGCACTCAAGGCCAGTTATGTTATAAGCCCTCTACAAGGTATACAAGAAGGTGCACCCCAGAACATGCATGTCAGTTATCAAATCGGCTGCTACGGTAACATTTTACCTGTTTCGTTGGGATGCCTGTGTTTAACCTTTACGTTTCTTATCACAGCACACAAATATCTCCCAACTCTCGAGAAATACCTTGTCACCCCGTCGGGTGAAAGTGGCTGGCTCTGTACTTTCTACAGCCACGATGAACATGGCGAACTTACAGGCCCAATCGCAGAACTTGTACTCAAAGACACCCAAGTCAAGTTAAACGATTATCTGCCGGCGGGGCTAACAGAAACATGGACCATCAAGTTGACAGGGAGATTATCCGTTGATCATACTGCGCCTTTCGAGCTTGGCTTGACCGTAGCGGGTGAGATTTACTGTTTTCAACGTTGCGTTTTCGCAGGGCTCAAATACCTTCCAGGACGGGCTAAGCTATGGATTGATGGCAAACTCACCATCGATAATTGGACAAAGCAGACACCAGGGGATTTCTTCTATGGGTGCGTAGAGAACCTTCCTGTAGATCTAAGGAACTTGATTGACCGGTACGAAGGCAAGGAACAGTCGAAGAAAAAGCCACAATAGATATGGTGTCTGGACAGGGGGTAGACGTCCTTGTCGAGTACATCAACACCTCTCCAGACAGCCACTCTAGAGGCGGGGGGA
>JH814965.1:17453-38132 GCA_000296255.1 Omphalotus olearius VT 653.13
TGCGTGGAGTAGTAAGCAGACTCACCACCATGATCACCTGTTTTCATTTCTCTTTCAACTCTCTTTAAATTCGCAGCGTCTTGGCGGTTGCGAAAAGATTGACCCGGACCAAGCAATTAAGAATGCGGTGGCACTTGCGGCTGAGTCAGACGTTGTGGTCTTTGTGGGAGGACTGTCACCCGAGTGGGAGAGCGAGGGATTTGATCGACCTTCGCTCCAGCTTCCTGGTAGACAAGACGAAGTCATTTCAAAGCTTGCAGCTGCCAACCCCAACATTGTAGTGTGCCTACAAGCTGTACGTGTAATGTTTTGAGTTATTGTTGGCTTCTTTCTTACCTCAATTTTAATCTTTCTAGGGCTCTGCGGTCTCTATGCCATGGATAGACGAGATCACTGGACTTTTGCAAACTTGGTACCTAGGTAATGAGACTGGCCATGCTATAGCCGATGTCATTTTTGGTGAGGTCAATCCTGGGGGTCGCTTACCCTTGACTTTCCCCCAACGCATCGAGGACATTCCGGCGTTTCCCAACCTCCGTAGTGAGAACGGGAAAATATATTATCATGAAGATATCTTTGTTGGATATAAGCAATATCTTGCCCGGGGTACTCGCCCTCTGTTCTGTTTTGGGTATGATATTGTGATTCATCCGTGGAACTAATGGATAGACTGATCGCGGACAGGTATGGATTGTCATACACAAGATTTTCTCTCTCCGATTTGACAATCAAGAGAGATAACACCGACGCCGAAATCAGCGTTACTGTCAAGAACGACGGTGCGGTCGCTGGATCGGAGGTCGTGCAATTATATATCTCCTATCCCGACAAGGGTGCCACACATCCGCCTCTACAACTGAAAGGCTTCGCCAAGGCACGGAACATTGCGCCAGGTGGTTCTCATACCGTGACGGTGCAGCTGGACAAATACGCCTTTTCTTTCTGGGACACTAGGAGCAACGCTTGGAGAATAGATTCTGGTGTCTATTACATACAAGTCGGCTTTAACTGTGAAGACATAGTGCTGCAAGGCACCATCGAGATTGAGAGAAGTATCACTTGGATTGGGTTGTGAAGTATGTGTACATTTCGAAATCGACTGTGTAAAACGTATATTTCAAGTAGATCTTTGTTTCATTAATCCTTCTCATTCACATTGGCAGTAGCTACTCCTAGCCTCGACAAACACCCGAAAACAGCTATTGCTACGTCGACAGTCCGACCCTGTTCGTTGAGATTTTCTCGCGGAACTGAGGAAGTGTTCAAATTAGCTGCGGCCTGCGTACTAGCGCGCACATAGCTTGACGCTACTCCTGACAAAATATGCATCGGAGTCAAGACTCTGATAGACTGGATCCTAGATTTCTCCTTTTCCTTTTTCTTGTTACCGCTACTCCCAATGGTAGTCCCTCTGCCTTTCTTGGACGAATTTTCCATCGTAGCAAGTAAAACGACGTCACGATTCTGTGTCCGAAACATGTAGTCCACGCCAATGTCTTTATCGTGTTGTGCTGCGTCGACCGCATTCGTGGTCAAGAACCGGACGAACCGTGTCATGGCTAAAGCCAGGTATGCATAGGGGGGAAGACACTCTTCAATTTCCGAAGGGTTTGAGCCAAAGGAATTGAGAGGGTAGATAGTGGCAGAAGATGGCCTCGCATTGAATGTACGCAGTTGGAGCGAGTTTACCAACTGATAAACGCCATTCAGCAAAGACGGTTCGATTGACCCTATAAGCACTCGACTACGCCTTCGAATTTCTGGACGAGACAATGTATTCGAGTGACGTGACGGGTATTGCTGGGATTGGGGATCTTCAGTTTGAGCTTGCTTTCGTAGATGCAGTTGTTCAAGTACTCGCTCGATGTCGACAATTGGCATTTTGAACCTTTGCAAAGCTTCAGGGATAATTTGGCACACAAATTCCTGGGGCCGGGCAGTGGGATGAAAGGAGCTACTCGTGGGAGGGCTATTCACAACTCTGCCATTCATCAGCTTTATTTTTAACCTGGGAAGACCTGTTGTCTTCTCTTTTCCCGCTGAAGCTGAAGGTGTAGGCGCGGTGCCAGATAAAGAGGTAGAGACACTGTCATCAATGCCATGTACCCAAAGGCCCAAACCACACGTACGACACCATCTCCCTTGGAAAAGTTGCGCTGAGCCTTTAATTTTTCCTTTCTCGCAATCTTCGAGCTGCTCCAAGTTACCGTTCCCAACCTCTTCCTTCTCTCGAACAAAGTGCCCTTCATCTTCAAGCCAGGCAAAGACGTCACCTGCGGTCAACGTTGGCAATGGGTGAGATGCTTCCATTTCTCTGCAGGTTCGTACTCGCAGATTGTAAGCGTCGTGGAGCGCTCTCGCGCGCGCCCACTGGTTCGAGAGGCCAAGCTTGAGTAAGCACATCATCGAAGTAATGACCGGTCTTACCTCAATTGCCTTGCGCCTGCCTACCACCAAGGTCATCAGCTGCTGGGGAGTAGCCATAAGCTTGTAAGGGACATCAGGTGGTATGGGGGCTCGGGCAGCAGTACTCGTGGAGACGTCTACGTTGAGAGGCATGTCTTAGTTATGTAGTTGTCACTAGAAGCGGCAACAGTACCTTCGAGAGTCATAGGGTATTTGGGAAGCAAAGCTAGCAATGCTGCTTCATAGGAATCTGTTACATTCCAATCAACTCTCAATGAACGAAACATGCATGAAGATGATTACCCGACGCATCACTGCTCGTCCCGTCGTCTAGACCAAGTCTTTTTCTCGCTGCATTTTCTTCAGGTAGGACATTAGAAATTGTTCCCAATTCCTCCCAGTGCACCTTCGAATTAACGGGTGTATAGCCTGTCTTTGCTGGTTTCATTACGGTATCCTTATCGAGCTCAATGTCAACGACTTGTTCGTCCCCTTTCGTGGGTAATTTGTTGGTCCCTATCATGTCAAGCTGCAAGAGAAGGATATCGGCATTGATTTTCGCCACGAGAGCGGGAACAAACTCACGCCAACCCAATGGTCCAGAATGACCTTTTGCCCGCTTTGACCTTGTCCGCTGGTACTGGGATTGAACTTGAGCTCTATCTTCGCTAGAAACGGCTCTGACGTCGTGCCAACAACAAGGAAGGGGGGCTCAAAGGTGGTCAGTGAGGGGGTGCCGCCCATTGAAAAGTGGGACGAAGAGTTGTAGGAAACAGTTAACGAAGCCAGTACCGTTGTTAGGTCGATACTCTATAGGCGTAAAGATGAGTTGAAGAAGGGACGGACTAGCTTGGAAGAAATCACGACTTACATAGGATGCAGATTCAACCGAGAGCATCCATTTGTGAGTGTGGTCTTTGGCGGAAGCTGGACGGCGTTCTAGTGGAGGCGTAAGAATTGAGAAAACAGAGAAACACAGACATAGGTACCTTCGGGAATGAAGAGACTGCTATCTGTAACGGTTACCCGGGAAGCAATATGGAACCTGCTCGCAGCGAGGACATCGTTGTTGAATGTGGACAACGAATGTGTGGCAGAGGTGGTGAGCTGAGGTTCATTCATTACTAGAGGCTCGTTCATTTCAGGTTTTGGCATACTCCGTGGCGTGTAAGGCATCCTCCAACGAGACTTTGTGAAACCTTCGTCAAAGCCGGAAATATCAACATCATGATCTTCATCCCAGGTCCGTATACACTTCCGCTTCACTTCTTTGCCTAAAAAGGGAGCCAGCGCAGGGGAATCTCCATGTAAACCCAGTGTCCGGGTCAAATGCAAACTCCCAGTCATGCCTCCGCCTTCATCCGCTTCAGCATCTTCTCCTCCAAGCAATGCTTCTATGCCCGGTCTCTGTCTTCCCTCTACTGCCATTTGGAATAAGCTCTTTACTCCAGGCATGATACCCGATCCTCCACTAATGTCTGTTCCATTCTCGAGATCCAGATCCGTCTCAAGATCCTGCTGAGGAACAGCACATGCAATGACACACTCTTCATGCGAACCCCAGTCCACAAGGTGTGATATTCGAGCATGATTGTAGAGACCCTGAAGAGACGTGAATGCTGAACGGTGACATGTTGGACAGCGGAGGAGAAATATCTTAGGAGGGTCAAGAGAACGGAAATATATGAATTTGGACTTTTGTGACCGAGTGATAGGTTTCTCTTTTGGAGGTGGACGGCCCTTCTGTGCAGTGACATTATGAGGTGCTACTGGGAGGATGTTCTCGCGAGTGAACAAGATGTCCGACGGTGCCTCAATCGTATTCAGAGCATCCAATGCGACGTCCTTGAATGTTATATCAGAGTTTTCAACATCTACATAGGTCCGAATTCAGTTCGCTCGTTGACTAACGTCGAGAAAGCTTTACTTGCCTCGAGTGAGCGACTCTTGGAGAAGCAAGGCCCAAGTAATCCTGGACTGCAAAGTTTCTAGCAGCCGCTGTCGGAGACGAATCTCAACATCGATTTCTTCAACGATGGAAGTATGATCCTGGTCTTGCTCAACGTCTACTTTTCTTTTCTTGTTCAGGTGCATTCGAAGTGATGAGGGCGTATTTTTATTACCTCAGCGCATCACTCAGTCTCTAATCCCATCTCAATACAAGCATGGGCGTAACTATCGTGATATACAACCCAGCTTGTGGCGATGGCAATGCCAAGGTGCATTACAGTTTATTCTGTCACCCTTTCAATATTCTGAACATGATTTCCAGTCTTTCTTTAACGACCAAGTCATTCCAATCCTTGAAAGATCTTCTATTTCCATCTCCAGGATCGTTAGTACGGAACATGCTGATCATGCCGGAGAAGCAATACGCGAGACGCTGGAGGCTACTCCAATTGATGAGACGGTGACTGTCGTTCTGGGTTCTGGAGACGGCACCCTTCATGAAATTATCAATCATCTATCGAACGTCGATCTAAAAGGGACCAGGACCAGTTCAGCACTTCCAAGGATTCATTTCGCTCTCGTACCATGCGGAACGGCAAATGCACTGTACTCGTCGCTATTCACTCCTTCCAGTGCCGATTCGATCCGTGACAACGATTACAAGTTGCAATCTGTTCAGTCGTCCATCAACGGCTCACGTCTTGTGCCATTGACGCTTGCAATTACAACGTTCTCGTCACCTCCCTCCGCTAAAGCGCGCCCCAAAGGCGAGATATTACTGTCCCACTCTCCAGAGAGTAAACGCTTACTAGGTCAAATCCCCAGCTGTGGCCTCTTCGGTGGTGGTATCCACCTGCTTGCATGCTGCCATCTTACACGATTCAGAGAGCTTGCGTACTTCCATGCCAGGCATCGAGAGGTTCAAAGTTGCTGCAGAGCAAAACAGCAAGAAATGGTATAACAGCAACGTGAAGCTCTTCCCTGCTGCATCTGAGAGCGAAGTACAAATATACGATCCCGAAACAAAGAGCTTTGTCCCTCATCCAGACGCTGATGAAGATGACCCAATCGTGGAATTACAAGGGCCATTCTCATATTTCTTATCGACGGTGAACGTTGATCGACTAGAGCCTGCCTTTCGTATAGCCCCTCTCGCGAGAGAGATTGCACCTCCCGAGGCGACATGCGATATCGTCATCGTGCGGCCACTTCGAGACCCTTCTCTGACCATGGACACAGAGGAAGCCCGCGCTCGTTTCGTACCCAAGCTTTGGGCTGTCCTAGGCGGGGCATACAAGCAAGGCAGTCATGTTGATTTGAGGTACGATGAAAAAGGAGATCTCACCCCTGATGGGGAAGGTCCTTTTGTGGTAGAATATATCCGGTGTGGAGGCTGGGAGTGGGCGCCGGTCAGTTCCATTTGCATCTCGCATTTTCGCATTCTGACATTATCAAAGGATGACATTGACGACGGCGCACACCTCGTCTGTACTGACGGTGCCATTTCGCATGTAGAGAAAGGAGGGCGTGCTGTCTGTCTGGCAGCAAAGCCCCAAGAGAACAGCGGATTCACGGTGCACGTATGAGTAGTCTTATTCCAAATCTAAATCAATGGGCAATGTAGAGAGAATGGTGATGACGGACTAGATGGACGGTGTTCTGTTATTAAATAGACAAAACCTTTTCTACAGCAGCGTGTGCATTCTTGTGCACATCGTCGACTGACACAGAGCTGTCGATCTGTGACAGGAAAAGCCATTATCAGGCGGAGGATATAACAAAAAAACATAATGCACGTACTGTGATCACTTTCTTTTGCTTCTCATAGTGTTCGATCACCGGCATAGTCTGTTCTTTGTAGGTGTCTGATGAATGATCGACATTAGCGTTGGTACCAGCATTAATATGATGCCGTAGGACAACATACTGAAGCGTTTCTTAATGCTCTCAACGTTGTCATCTTCCCTTCCACTAGTCTTGCTTCGCTCGAGCAGACGTTCGAGCATGACCTCCTGGGTAGTGGAAAAGAAAAGGACCTTAGACGCCGCGCAAACATCCTCCTCGAATTTCTGAGCTTGATCCATCTTTCTAGGGAATCCGTCTATGAGGAAGCGCCCACGGCCGTCCGACCAACCTTCACCAGGATGCTTCTCCGCAATTTCAGCAGTCATTGCATTCTGAAGAAGTTTCACAGTGACTTCCATCGGGACAATGCTGCCCTCTTTGATGCAAGTCTGAATGAGCTGACCATATTGAGAGCCCTCGCGATGCTGTTCAGCGCGAAGAAGATCGCCAGCTAAGATGCACACGTTACAAGAGTAAAGGTCCAGCAGCGTACATTGAGACGTACCAGACAGATGGCAAAACCCAAAATCTTCCACTAGTCGAGCACACTGGGTGCCCTTGCCTGCACAGAAGATCAGGAAAGGCGAGCAAAAGAACGGATCGGCGAGCATTGACCTGCACCAGGACCACCGAGAACAAATACAACAGTGACCTTAGTAGAATCAAACACAGGCTTGGAAGCATGATGAAGATGGAGAACGTCGGCGACCTTGTCGATGATGGAAGGCATTATCAGTTATGACGAGGGGGGACAAGAGGATGATCTTGCTGGCGAGGAAGCTGAGAAGCAGGATTTGTATTTTCTCTGTGTTTGAGAAGAAAGTAAAAGACAGCGAAGGAAGTAGCAGAGAGCCCGACGAGCAGCCAGGGATTTGGAGGTCGGTTGTGAGCGCCACGCATCAAGATGGACCTCACTCACGACCATCCCACTCAGGTCTATGTCCTCGTCGCCTCCAACAACGATGCCGCACCAGATCTCGTCGCTGTTGGTGGTGAGCACTCTGTTGAACTACTACTAGTCGTAATTATCCTTTTCATAAAAAAAATAATTGTGTCTTTTCTCAACCAGGCAGTTTTCTAGGGTCCCTCGTCCTCTCAGTCCGTCGCTCTCTTCCACATAGGAACGCGTATTACTGCCTTGGCTTGGTCCTCTCGTTCCCGATCGCCTTCTTCTACCGATGAATGGTTCTTCGAGTCAGTCTTCTCGTCTCGGACGCGCCCCGCGTTTCTCAGTCTTGTTCCAGGCTCGTTGCTGCAGCCTCTGATTTCAGTCTTCACCTCCTCACAAAAACACCCAACGACGATGAATCTGTCTTTCATTTCGGTGGTGGTCTCAGCGGCCACCATGGCAAGATTAACGATATCGCGTTCTGTGGTGGCACGGGCAGCGATAGTTCGCGCTATGTTGCTACTGTGTCAGGCAAGTAAAATACACTGTAGCCGTCTCTCCGTTATCTCATTTCCGCTTGTCTTCTGCCCCCAGATGACAAAATGTTAATGGTATGGGATCTTGAGCCCCCATCCAACATGAGTATGATCGGCACTCCAGATACTGGGTCTCCCAGCAGACCTCAACCCACAGCCTATGGCATACCTTTTCCCCATCCTCTAACGTCTATCGACTCTCATCCAAGTACAAGCAAGGAGTTCTTGGTTTCTGACTGCCGCGGCACAATATACATTACCGACTGGCGCACCGATCCAGGTGATTCTCAGCAAGAGGTCTGGCGAAACACTAGTGTCGTTGAGCTAACTGAACCACATGCACTTTCTGACGCTTCTCTGGGTCTTTCCGTGAGCTTATCTGGGTCTGCGGTCTGGCGGAGGGACTCTGCTGACATGTATGTACACATCACTTGTTGTACATTCATTGACTGATTATCAACTCTCCAACAGCATCGGAGCTGCCTATGGTGATCGCTTCTCGTTGTGGGACATCTCAAAATTGCAAGGCGGAAAACCTTTTGCCACTTGTAACAGTTTCTCACAGGGTGGTCAAAAATTCCGGCAAGTACATAGCCCTTGATCATCTTTTCTCTTTCTATTCTGACTGTCATCCATTACCTGCTTCCATTCATTCCGTCTACCAGCTGGTGCCCCACATACCCCGAATACTTCGCCATATCCACGCAATCTCCGTTGAAGGGAGCTATCATTCATGTGTACAACACTAACTATGTCTTCGCACAGCCTACGGTGTTCAATATCGCGCCAAGACCTCATTTTGTACGGGATTTTGACTTCCTTTCCGCGCGTGGTATTCCGAAACTAGCTGCGGCCGTTGGTCGGTCAATAGTCATATTTCCCATTGGAGTCGAATCATGAACATGCTAGATTTGTGCAAATACATAGTTTCTGATGAATGCGCACTTGACGGGATATCAATGAGTGCTACCCGCCAAACGAAAGCGTTGAAGTGTCTATATTTATGACTTTCCTTCTGCAATGAATACAAAAACAGTCATGATTCCGCACATAGATAGTGTGAATGAGAACATACAAATAGGGACAGTAGAACCGTAGAACACATACGAACGTCCAGACTAGAGATACAAGATTGGGTGAGGCCAGAACAAGGCTAGTTCCCATAACTAGCTTGTAGGGGGTAGTACGAGTTTTGTGGTAGATGCCTGACGTCGTCGCTGTTATTCATTCCAGCTCCGGAACTGCCCACTCCTGCCCCGCCATCGGAGCCTCCGCCATAGCCAAGATCCAGGAACATGTTCCTCCAGTACTGTGCATCAAGTTCGGAGGAATGCTGTGGCGCCGGAGGCATATACCCTTGGGGGCCAACCAGGGGTGGGATGGATGGCGTCGGCGGAGCTGGAGCTCCACTCAGACGAGTGCTCATGGACGTACTTGAGTGATCACTTTCGTGGGGGTGTGCGCGTCCGTGTGGGGAATTGGGACTACGAGGGGACAGAGTAAAGTGGTGTAATTGTGACTGTCCAGGTTGTTGCGATGAGAGATCGTGCGATGCACCACCTGTTTGAGAGTACAGGGAAGATGTCGAGGTGGGTGATTGAGTGGAGGGCTGTGGACCTACAAAGAATGTTCCGTGTCAGCAGGCACTCAAACATAAATTTGAAGTGATGATATACCCTGTAACCGGGGATCTAGAGGGACACCGCCGCCACTTTCATATCTAGATTTCTCCGGCTTTCGGAATCTAAAGATGTCATTGGCGAGCAATCCCCGGAGGAACCGGGCGTGATACGCCGCTGAACTGGAGGTCGGAGAAAGCACCGAGGCTTCATGATAGGCATCAGCTGCCTTTGAAATCACCGTATGCGCTTCGGCAGCAGCTCCTTCGTGAAGCTGTGGTAAGGTGGTAGCACTCCGGAGCAGCTTAACGTGGAAGGTCGTCAACCCCGGTGAATATAATCTAGATCGGTCACTTACTCTCACCAGAAAAACAGCCGAGTAAGCGGACATCATAGTTATGGAATCCTGACCATAACGCTGATAGAATACTTTGAGGTCAATGGCAAACAGCATCAGATCTGTCGACGTACAAGCATGCTCATGCTGGCAAAGTCCTTTGAAATTATTCTGAGTGAGTCAATGGCACTGGTGTAACATATTGACAATGCTTGAACGCTTGGACTGCCGCGAGTCAACTTTGTGCGGGGGATAGGTGAGCTTGATCGTTCAGAGTAGAAAGTTAACAACACTCACAGAATCTTGAATTCCAAAACTGTTGGTAAACAATCGGACATATAACCGGAAAAAGCTCAAAAATGAGAAATGAAACTTCTCGCCCCCGGCTACATCATAAACTGAGTATCAAATCATGATAAAGCCAAGAAGGTCAAGCAAACCTCGTTTCATTTCGCGAACCCAAGTATCCCCCCACTGCGTGAGTTTGCTATTGCAATTAAGGAGAACATATTCATAATTGATGTCACTGGGGCTGCTGCCTCGGGAAGTGTGAAATATCTCCGTTGTTTCAGCCTAGGAAATGATCAGCAGGGTGAGACGATAGATACTTGAACATCAGACGCACTGCAATATGTCGTAATGGTACAAAGGCAGCCACTATCACATCTTCTGGTCGAATGGCACCGCCTGTCCTGTCATGCCACGTACCGGCATGGCGAACGAAGTCATCTTCAGGCAGCATCCAGTTTCGGCCTGTCTGAGTGCTGAGGCTACGGTCATGCACAAATAACACGAGATAGGTTCGTTCGCGATTGCGCCGCTCCAGGATTTGTAGTTCAGTGTCATGGGGGGATGGATGCGGGACATAGCGGTTGAGACCGAGTTCAACAGCCATACGACAAGCCTATTGATAAGTATATGAAATACCGCATATAACAGGAATGCATTTGGCACCTACGTAGCCAATGAAGGTCCAAGTACGCTGCGCAGAATGAGATCAACCGTCGGCACTAAATGTAAGAGAGTAATCAAACCAACGTTGTCATCGGGATCACGCCAGTAAGTCAGACAGGCGAAAGCCTGCACAACCTCTACACTTTTCCAACATTCGCTGAAAGCTTTGACTGCAAACTCGTTCGCAAGCTTTTGACAAGCTTTGAATAGCTCGGGCCTGAAAAATTTACACCCAGCCATTAAGAGCACGGTGAACAAGAAAGGTGATTTACTCCGGACATACGAGACCGAATGGAGTACCGGATCGAAAAGATTAATGAAAGGGTTCAAACGCAAGAAGATCATATCAAAAAGGACTTTGGCTTGCTCCTCACTCATTATGCCGCATGCTATAGGATCGTCTAGGCCGGTGGAAGAGCTGGTATTTGCAGCAGAATCCGCGGTGGAATGGATTTGAGCGGGACTGCGAGAGTCGCGTGAAGAGGAAGGTCCCGGAGTGGGCGCCTCTTCGGGGTTGAGAATTGTGCGAAAGAAGGAGTTGCGCTGATTCTCCCGGCTGATGAGTTTGCTAGGGAAAATGTTATCATCTGGACCGTCGGCAGTCTCATCGTCTTCGTCAACTTCGATTGTTTGAGAGCTGGTACTAGAGGCGGTGTACTCGCTCTGATTGGGATGTAAAAGCGGCGGTAATTGGTTTGTTGAGAAGCGTGAACTCGTGGAGGAGTAAGGTTCGCCGCGAGCGGGATCATTGTAGCGAGAATCCTGGGCCCTGGGATGCTGTGAGTCTGGGTATGGATGGGAAAACCCTGGTTCTGTAGCTTGGGATTTTAGCTTTGCGTTGTTGAGACCCTTCTCCAGCCGTCTAAGCATCTTAGAGGCTTCGGATAACCTGCGAGGTGTAAGAAAGCAGAACGGTGTGAGGTAAGGGAAGACACACTTGGAGCCAGGCTTACGGCCACGACGATGTTTCTCAAATACACACCTGGAGATCAGGCAAAAAATCAAGTCGCCGAGGTCGACAGTGTGGCACAGGAACGTACTCGACATTAGCGCGCTTGCATCGCTGACACTGTTTCTGACCATCTTCCGCACCGACACATTTCATCTTTATCCAAGCCTGTTACAAAAGAATTCGATAGAACAGCAGGGAGCAATTACCTTTGCTGCTCGGCATGTTGTGCACGCTCGTGCACCGCGCATAACAGGGGGTTTAGAGCTGGAGCGCATGAACAAGAATGAGGAATAGAGACAGAGCAAAAAACAACGAGCGTACGTGAGTTTTATGTCAGTCATTGGTTGTTCAGAATGGAGATCCATTTTACACGCCGGGGATTTCGATGACGGTGATCAAAAAAAGTACGGCGAGCGTAGAAATACCGAGAACGAGGACGAAATAGATAATTGGGGTACGATTGGAGTAAGTGAAGAGATTGAAGATGGAGAGCAGCGGTTGTATGCGAATAAAGAGGGAGAGCTGGGGATGAAAGAGAACAGAGAGAATGTTGATGGCATATAGCACTCCCCCGGCAACTTGGTTCGAGTTATATCTCTGTGCGACATGAAGCCGCTTATTATATATTTACCCGAATCACCTCCGCCTCTCGCGGCGACATCGGCTTGAATGCCGGTCCGGTGATTTGACTCGCGCTCACGTAATTCTCCGGTCTGACATAAGAATACCGGTCACGTGCTGTGACTTCAGTGAGCCTGTCACGTTCTGACTCTTCTTTATCCCAACCACTGACGAGAGGATGGTCAGGATTATCATAAAAGGAGGTATGTACTTCGTCTGCGTGCCAAGTTTTCCGACTTACGTCCTCTTACAGGCGTTTGGAAGGTGAATATTCAATTCGTGCAATTCGGAGTCTTCTAAGTCTGCTTTAGAACACGGAGGATGAGGTGCTCAAGGCTGCCATAGCCAAGTATGGCAAGAACCAATGGTGAGCTTACTGATGAATCGTCTTTCCGGTGCTACAATTCTCCTTAGGGCTCGCATTTCATCGCTCCTAGTACGGAAGACACCTAAGCAATGCAAGGCGCGTTGGTACGAATGGTTGGACCCGTCAATCAAGAAAACGGAATGGTCCAAGGTGAGTCAATTTTATTCGTAGCTTCGTTCAATTCAATCATACCGGAACAGACTGAGGATGAGAAGCTGCTGCATCTCGCCAAGTTGATGCCCACCCAATGGCGCACTATTGCTCCCATCGTCGGTCGCACTGCTACGCAATGTCTCGAACGGTATCAAAAGCTTCTAGATGAAGCAGAAGCCAAAGAGAATGAGGAACTTGGTCTGGCAGGACCGAGTGATGATGCAGGACCTAGTGCAGATGATGTTCGACGCTTGCGGCCTGGGGAGATTGACCCTGACCCAGAAACAAAACCAGCTCGACCGGATCCTATTGATATGGATGAAGACGGTGAGCTTTCATTGTTCCCGTAAAGTGTCTGCGCTCTCAACTTAGAATACAGAAAAGGAAATGCTTTCGGAAGCCCGAGCACGTCTAGCCAATACGCAGGGTAAAAAGGCGAAACGGAAAGCTCGTGAGCGGCAACTCGAAGAGGCCAGACGTCTAGCTGTGCTGCAGAAGAAGCGAGAGTTGAAAGCAGCGGGCATAATGTAAGTCTGTTTTGTACATTGTCCTGACTTTTTGTTTCACACTCTCTACTCAGAATGCGGCACAAAACGAAGCGGAAAGGAATGGATGTTAGTAACCTTCTCCGGTCTTTTTGCGGCCTGCCTAATTATAAATAATCCTTCTATAGTACAATGCGGACATTCCTTTCGAAAAGAAACCCGCCCCAGGTTTCTACGACACTTTCGAAGAGCAGGCTCGCGTTGCTACCGCACCGGTTGGCCATACGCTTCGCCGACTCGAAAACAAGCGAAAACCTGAGGAAGAGGAGGCAGAGAGGAAGAAAAGACAGCGGAAGAATGGTAAAGAGGGTGAAGGCGCTGGGCACCAGACCAAATTCATTGCTGCTCGCGATGCCCAGATTCAGAAATTGAAAGAAGCGGAATCGATTGGTAGGCGACGGAAACTGATGCTGCCGGCAGCTCAGGTGGGGGAGATTGAGTTGGAAGATATTGTCAAAATCGGTCGGGCTGGTGAGAGCGCAAAAGCATTGGTGAGCGGGGGCAGTGAGGCTAGTGGGAGGTTATTGAGTGACTATGAGGGGCTTGAAAGTGCTAAAATGGCCAGAACACCTCGAACTGCTCCTCAACGTGCGTTTTCATTCGGTCTCTTGCTGATGAGCTTACTTTCTAATTTCGCGTCTGCAGAAGATAATGTTCTCTCGGAGGCGCGTAATCTGCGCAATATGACAATTGCTCAAACACCTCTCCTTGGCGAAGAAAACACTCCGATGCATGTCAGCAGCAATGGAGGTACCGGTTTCGAAGGTGCTACTCCTCGCCATCAAGTTGCCTTTACACCCAATCCACTCGCCACACCTCTCCCCGGTGCAATAACGGACGCTTCAGCGACTCCTCGCGAATCTGTAGTATCCGGTACTCCCTTGCGCACCCCTCTACGTGACAGTCTTTCAATCAACCCGGACGGATTTACCCCCGTAGAATCCACTCCTCGGGAGCAGAGGCTGCGGGAAACCTCAGCAAAACGCGCTCTGCAAGCTATGTTCATGAATCTTCCTAAGCCAGAAAACAATTTTGAACTGCTTGTTCCCGAAGACGAAGCTGAAGAAGTCGACTCTCCAGGGCTTGGATTGGAGGAAGATGCCGAAGAGCGGGATGCGCGCTTGCGACGGGCTCGAGAAGAGGAGGAGCGGAGAATCCTAGCCAGAAGAACACAAGTTGTTCGGCTCGAATTGCCACGACCCCCCAATGTCGATGCTGTAACTCTCCTTGAACAACTTACGCTGAAAGACAGAGAAGATGGTGAAATCACTGAAGTTGATAGGCTGATCAGCATAGAATTGGCCTCTCTGCTTCAGCACGATTCTATTGAACATCCTATCTCTGGTACATCGCGACCAGGTGGTTCCAAATCTACTTACACCATAGCTGACGATGAAACAGTGAACACTGCAAAATCTTTGATACACGACGAGCTTGCCTCACTAGTCGGATTTCCAGACGCGAATCCGGATCAAGTTCGAGAAGGACTCCTTGCTCTCTCCAAAGCCGAGGTTGTTGATGAAAGTCTCTCATGGGCCTCAGTTCGACGAAATCTCGCTTTCGATCTTGATACCAAGTCGTGGGTTGAGCCTCATTCGCTTTCCTTTGAAGAGCGTGCTGCAGGTTACAATTTCCTCTTGTCGGAATGTCGGAGCACTATGACTGAGGATTCTCAGAAGGCCGCGAAGTCGGAAAAGAGGCTGGGGAAGGTTTTAGGCGGATATCAAGCTCGCTCAGAAGGCCTCGCCAAGAGAGTCACGGAGGCATTTGCAGAACTGCAGAGGACGCAGTCCGAGTACCAAAGTTTCCTGCGCCTTCAGACCAATGAAACGGTAACTGGTCCTCGTCGTGTTGCTGCACTTAAAGAAGAAGTCGAGGTGCTTGAACGCCGTGAAACGCAACTGCAAGAACGGTATGCAGAGTTGGATGCAGAAAGAAAAGAATCAGAAGCTCGGGTGGCGGCTATGGAAGAAAAGATGATGGCCGAGGCTGAGGCACTCAATGAAGCCAGTCTTGCCGCAACGGAGGCTTGACATCCTTGTTTATACCTTTGTATCCCTTTTTTCTACCGACCACACGATTCCAAATGATACCGTGGCGTCTAGAATGACTTGTATAGTAATAGTATAAATATGATGATGCCTCGAAGCGAAGGTTCTGTAGGCCCATGTGTTTCTCCTATTGGTGCCCTACTTTTCTGAAATTCAGAACACGAGGATAGATGTTTATAATCGGTTGACGGCCCAGTTTCCCTTTCATTCAACTGCAATAATGTCCCCGATCGCTGTTGCAATCGAGCAGTTCACCACTACAACCATAATTCCTGCAGCCACCGTAACTGCACCAGCGATCGAAAAGGCCGCAACTCAGCTGCCTGTAGGCGTAATAGTAGGTGCCACGGCCGGAGGTGTGGTATTGGCAATTGTTGTAGTTGCAGCATGGACGGTATGGGGCAAATCAATAAAACGTACGAAAGCAAAGCAACAAAAAGAGGCTGTAAGTAGAGAATGCCGGCTTAAGATTCACTGGATTCACAGAAATAATATTCAGGATAAATTACGAATCACGAAACAAAATACATTGACAAACGCAACTGCATTCTCTGGACCACGAAATTACACATATCGTCCATTATTTTGGCCCCCTTCAGAAACGAAAGTGAAGTTTGCGGGCCTCGATGGATCGGTCACAAGCGCACCAACTTCAAAATACAAAGGGAGAGGTGCAGAACCCCATCCAAAGCAAATCTTACAGAAAACACCGTCGAAACCAAAACCTTTACGCTCCACCCGAAAATACACCAATTTGAGAGCGAGTTCCACTGTCGAACCTCCGTCTCCGACACCTCCCACCCAAATAGCCCACAAACCTTCGACGATCAGTTCAGAGTCTTTCTACTCCATGGAAAGCGCGGACGATCCTCAGCAACCGAGGCGCCCACTACAATCACTGCTTGCAGCGCTAGGCAATCTGAGCAGCGAGGCACTGCATCTTGGGACCAGAAATTCTTACGGAAGTAATAATCGGTGGTCGGTGGGCTCGAATTGGTCGTGGCTTGCCAGAAACACAAATAATCGAGGGGGAGGTGGTGCGAATCGGCTCTCCCAAGCGACCAGTGGATCTGCATATTCTCAACCAGATGATCGCTCGTCGCGTTCAGTTGGTGTAGCCTATTGAGCCAGTCTGGTCAATTTGAACACAAAGTTGGTGGTTTGGATCTTGTGGACTTGCCTTTCAGTGGGGCAGCTAGTCAATAGCACCTCGATAAACAGACTAGACTGACCATTGCACTTTTTTTATTGCGTAAAGTACTGTCTACCTGGACTCATTGGACGATTGAAGTACGTGTAACATTAGCAGACCTTGTTACTAGTGCGAACTACTGCAATGTTTTGAAATAATCCTAAGAAAACTAGCTCAGCGTGTAACTCCATAAGAAAAACGCGATGTCTTGCCTTTTCTAATTGAGCGACCGAGTCCTTGAACTTGAGGACTTCCTTCCAACATTCTAAAGATGAAGTAGGATGAAGTCTGTGAAGACACATAAGATATGCGCACAAGATAATCTCAAACGAGAACGCACTTGTAACAAGATAGAACTGCATCTTGGCTCGCTTTCACCTCCGGACTGTGCTTCAAATCCTTGCGAGACTGAAACCTGTCAATCTTTGTACGAATTTCCTCCAAATCACCGAACAACGCTGCGCTACTTTTGACTGCGCCTGCACCAGCTTCTCCGCCTTCCGAAATCTCCCCAGCCATGGCTTTCTCCCGGTCAAGGTTCTCCTTCTCTAATGCCAGCTGAATCTCCTTCTGGACTTCCTCCTCTGCCTTCCGGAGCTGCTTCACTTCGTTCCGTATCCGAGAGCGAATGTGGTCATCGAGCGTTGACTGACGTTCGGGTGTAGTCGTGGGCGAAGCTTGGCGGTCAGACAATTGCTCTACAACATCAGGAGAAAACTGAAGAACAATAGAACCCTTCTTCGTTTTAGAATCACAACACGATAGGACTGACCTCAATGGGTGTTTCAGAACGAAAGACCTTCTCGCCTGGCGCTGACGTTGACTGTGAGGCTCCCATTCAGCTTCAAATCACAGCAAGTGGGAGATTAATGTCTATTACGTAATCACTACGCTTGTACAAATGGCGATCCCGTTCTGTTCCTTTGTAAGTAAATTAAGAGAAAACCACACCAGCATCCGTTTTCTTGTCTTCGTATCGATGTCCGTGATCAAGCAACCTATAAAGCCGTCGTTAGTACCGACAATATTTTGACCATCGTTCATCTTACCAGTCTGGCTCAATCTCGGTGATGACGCGTATTCTGTTCGAGTGTCAACCACTGAGAAAGAGTGGGAAATAGTGCAACCTACTGTGTCTTTTTCGTCTCCTCCATTTCATGGAAGATGACCCACCCAGTTCGAGGTTTTCGTGTGAACAGTACAGATGTAGGGTGTACATACAGAGTCTGAACAGATGAATGAATGGGCAATGATTATTTGAGTGCTCATAATAGAAGCTCACTCGATTTCCTCTGACGGATTGATAGGTTCCATCCCCTATCCATCTGGCACCATTCCGCCAGTATCCGCTGACAAGGCATCTCCGCAGTCGCTTTGCGTCTCCCTGACAGCTTTCCAACGGAAGGTTGAATCTCTGCATGTACTTCTTCAGTTGAGCCCGGATTGATACCGCTCTGGACATTGCTCGGAAGGAAAGAGCGTGCGACTTGCACCAGCCAGAGGAGCGCCCATATTTCGTGAAGGCGTTATACGCTGAGCACGCCATTGATTAGAATTTTCAGAATTTAGTTGAGCTAAATGATTTACCGTTTAGTAGTGTCAAATGATCCTGACGGATTCAATGTCAGCGACTGCCTCAAGAAAGGGTGTTGCTACTGACTCCTTCTTCGGCAGTGAACTTTCGACGTTCCAATTCAGCCAATGCCCCCGGTGCGCCCTCAGGAATGATAAAGATATCCTGAAGCCCTCTCAGCAATAACATCTACAAATCATTGAGCCAATGGAGACGAACTTGAACCGATGTCATGGCTGCGATTGTCAATATCTCTTCTCCACATTGGTACTCCCGCGAACTGAAAAGCTGTGAAAGGGTCAAAATCTGAACCCGGAAACAAAAAGGTAGGGGAAGAGACTAACCATTCTTGCAATTCCTACTTCCACTGGACATTCGGCTACCTTTTCCCCAACAGGTGTCAGTCTTCCATCATCACCGATCATGCCACTGGCAAAAAGGTTCTCGAGTGCTCGGAGAACGCTCTCTGCTGGAGGGGAGGATACCCACTCGAATTTCATAAGATTGTCTATACCAAGTGATTTCAGCTGCAGTATAGGCGCAGTCATGTCGGTTCTCGTTATCTCGGGAGGAGTGGAATGCGGCAGTGCTTCGAACGTTAAATGCGGGTAGAGTCGGTAGCATTTACCAGGGGAGGTACGTCCAGCACGGCCGGCACGCTGTGTTGCAGATGCTTTGGAGGTGGGAACTGTTGCCAAAGAAGCGAGTCCTGTCGTCGGATTGTAGACACGAATCTACAGTTCTCCAATCAGGCGAGAAGTCGTGAGACGACGGGTTGTTTTTACCTTCACAAACCCACCATCGATAACATATTTAATGCCTTCAATAGTGACACTAGCCTAGGTGAGCAAATGTAAGCTATCTAAATACAATGCCCAAATTGCATTCATGTACCTCGGCAATGTTTGTGGAGACAATGACTTTTCGCGTGCCACGTTCAGCAGGCTCAAACACTGCCAACTGTTCATCGGTTGAGAGACCAGCATGAAGCGCCAGAGGCATCAAGCGAGGAGAAGATTTAGGCATTCTATGCCGTGTCAGAAGGCAAATCCCGATAAAGCAAGGTTGAACGCTCTAACCTGGGCAACAGCTCGGAGAGCTCTTCCAGACATCGCTCGATCTCTTCTCGGCCAGTAAGAAACACCAGAATGTCTCCAGGACCTTGCTAAAAAAAATCATGAGGTTTGGGCATGCACAGGCAAGAATCTCATGAATGCACCTTGACATTAATGTCATAAGCAACCTGTGCTGATTTCAAGACGTAGTCCGGAGTCGGTTCTTGGAGATATGCTACTTCAACAGGAAAAAGACGACCCTCTAAACTTACAATGACTGCGTCATGGGGCGATGCAGTTGAGGTGAAATATTCCAAAAAAGCAGTGGCATCCAGAGTTGCAGAAGATACAACTAGACGGAGCGATGGCCGCTTGCGGCGTATTCTGTGACGATGTTAACAATGAGCAACTCACTCAAAATTCCACTCACTTCTTTAGAACACCGAGTAAAAGGTCGGTGTAAATACTGCGTTCATGAGCTTCGTCTATCTAATTTACGACATCAATATTGGTTGACAGCCAGTGGATCTCCCCCATACCATTATTACGCTGTATCTGCTAAGCAATGGATCGACAAGAGTTTCTCGAAAAAGCATTCCATCTGTCATATACAGAATTCGCGTCCGTTGCTTGTCGCTGACGTCTTCAAACCGGATGGTGTATCCAACCTATGACAGTTATAAAGACAATGATTCACAACATTATTGGTAACGCACCTCATCTCCGAGAATAGAACCGACTTCGGTGGCAACCCGGCTTGCTACCGAGGTTGCGGCTACACGTCGAGGCTGGGTGCAGGCAATGACATTGCCATCGCTAGCCCAGCCAGCTTCCATAAGATACTGAGGGAGCTCTAATACGAGTAAATCTCGAGAGCACATAGCATAGGATAGATTGCTCACGCGTAGTCTTTCCGCAACCAGTTTGCCCAACCACTATCATAACTCCATGTTTCTCGACACAATACAGCAATTTCTCGCCTGTGGCATGAGTCGATACGTTGATACAATGGTCGTCAATCGAGATATCAAAACATACGGTGCTTGAAAATGGGCAAGCGTTCTCGTTGACTTTGAATAGAGAGAGACGCGTACGCCGGCGCAGATTGAATGACATTTTCTTCGACTTGAGATGCTCTGTCGAGAGTGCTTCCAGGTCCAGCGGTACCTGGTTTCCAGAATTTGAGTGACATTCAAAAATATTTCAATCAATCATTAATCATGTCCTGCAGTTGAATCCTTGTCGCGACAAAATGAAGTTGAGGAGCTCGTCGGTTACATAAGCGAATACTCGAGTCAAATTTGAAAATGCAACGCCCTTCTATTCCAGCCCTACTTATGCGCAATGAGTCTCTATCCTCTGTCTTCATTGATATAACGAGACGGTCATTTCAAGACTCCTCTTTATGCTGTAAGTTGATTACAACCGGGTGAAGAAGATGTTCGTACGATGACATGGGGTCACTCCGAGTCGGCTCGGCTCGTACAAACGTGCATTACATAGACCTGTGCGAGATCCCTCGAGCTCTAACCTCGATAGAAGATCAGGCCTCCAAAGCTTTGACCCGTCTTGTATCGAATCAATTTCTACGGTACACTACACGCTTAGGGCCTGATCGGGTGAACACATTGCGA
>JH814966.1:4557-37422 GCA_000296255.1 Omphalotus olearius VT 653.13
TCAGCGTGATAAAGGGTTCAAGGGTGAATTTTTTCCGAGAGGTAGCGAGGCTGAGCGCAGGATTTCCTTCTTTGCTCAGTCCCTGACGACGAATATGCCCGCGCCTCTACCTGTGGATGCGATGCCCACGTTTACGGTGTTGACTCCTCACTACAGTGAGAAGGTATATTGTATTGTCGTAGCTTGGTCGCTCTTTTCTGAATTCTCTTCCTGTAGATTCTATTGTCACTACGCGAAATCATCCGCGAAGAGGATAAAATGACACGTGTCACCCTTTTGGAGTATCTGAAGCAGCTTCATCCTATCGAGTGGGAAAACTTTGTCAAGGACACCAAGATTCTCGCTGAAGAGTCTGCGATGTTTAACGGTGCTAATCCATTTGGCGGAGATGAAAAGGGACAGTCCAAGACCGATGACCTTCCGTTCTATTTCATCGGTTTTAAAAGCGCTGCTCCAGAGTTCACTCTTCGCACCCGTATCTGGGCATCCCTCCGCGCACAGACCCTTTACCGCACAGTTTCTGGTATGATGAATTACTCCAAGGCCATTAAGCTTCTCTACCGCGTCGAGAACCCGGAAGTTGTGCAGCTCTTCGGTGGTAACACTGACAAGCTTGAGCGTGAACTGGAGCGCATGGCACGCCGGAAATTCAAATTCGTCGTTTCAATGCAGCGGTATTCGAAGTTCAACAAAGAAGAGCAGGAGAACGCCGAGTTCCTTCTGCGTGCCTACCCGGATTTGCAGATTGCATACCTGGAAGAGGAGCCGCCGAAGAAGGAGGGTGGGGATCCCAGAATTTTCTCAGCACTGATCGATGGGCACAGCGAGTTTATCGCGGACACTGGCAAGCGCAGGCCCAAGTTCAAGATTGAACTTCCTGGTAACCCCATTCTTGGCGACGGCAAGTCGGATAATCAGAACCATGCGATTGTGTTCTACCGTGGTGAATATCTGCAGCTTATCGACGCTAATCAGGATAATTACCTCGAGGAGTGTCTGAAGATTAGGAATGTCCTTGCTGAATTCGAGGAATGTGGTGTTTCAAGCCAGAGCCCTTATGCTCAGTGGGGTCACAAGGACTTTAAGGCCCCACCTGTTGCTATAGTCGGTGCTCGCGAGTATATCTTCTCCGAGAACATTGGTATTCTGGGTGACTTGGCCGCTGGTAAAGAACAAACGTTCGGCACGCTCTTCGCTCGCTCCATGGCTTGGATTGGTGGGAAGCTGCACTACGGTCATCCTGATTTCCTCAATGCTCTTTACATGACAACACGTGGCGGTGTTTCCAAGGCGCAGAAGGGTTTGCATCTTAACGAGGATATCTATGCTGGTATGAATGCTTTCGGCCGTGGAGGAAGGATCAAGCACACCGAGTATTACCAGTGCGGGAAAGGTCGTGATCTTGGTTTTGGTACGATTCTGAACTTTCAGACGAAGATTGGAACGGGTATGGGTGAGCAGATGTTAAGCCGCGAGTATTACTACCTTGGGACGCAACTGCCAATCGACCGGTTCCTGACCTTCTACTATGGTCATCCTGGGTTCCACATCAACAACATGTTGGTCATTTTGTCTGTGCAGGTCTTTGTTGTAACGAGTAAGTCGTCTTCGTTGTACACAAGGCTCTTGCTGATGAGTACTTTGTAGTGGTGTTCCTCGGTACTCTCAACTCTCAACTACCTATCTGCCAATATACGAGTACTGGCCAGTTCATTGGCAATCAAGCAGGGTGTTACAATCTGGTTCCTGTCTTCCAATGGATTGAGAGGTGTATCATCAGTATCTTCTTGGTGTTCATGATTTCTTTCTTGCCTCTCTTCTTACAAGGTGTGTTACACTGCTGTGATCGCAGGGTTTGATGACTGAAAAAGTATGCAGAACTTGTGGAACGTGGTACTTGGAAAGCTATCTTCCGACTAGCCAAACAATTCGGCTCTCTATCCCCGGCGTTTGAGGTCTTCTCTACTCAGATCTATACCCACTCCATCCTTAGTAATTTGACCTTTGGTGGTGCACGTTACATTGCTACCGGTCGTGGTTTCGCAACCAGTAGGATCTTCTTCAACATTCTTTATTCTCGATTTGCTGGTCCCAGTATCTACCTGGGAATGAGGACGCTCATTATGCTTCTCTACGTCACTCTTACCCTCTTCACACCCTGGATCATCTACTTTTGGGTTTCCATCGTTTCGCTGTGTGTCGCTCCCTTCGTTTTCAACCCTCATCAATTTGTATTCTCCGACTTTATCATTGATTACCGGTAAGTGCATGCGTCCTGATTTCCATGCTCAGCAAGCAACTGAATTTTTGCCCACAGGGAATTTTTACGATGGATGTCTCGTGGCAACTCTCGTTCGCACAACAATTCCTGGATTGGCTATTGTCGTCTCTCCCGTACGATGATCACAGGCTACAAAAAGAAGAAACTTGGTCATCCTTCTGAGAAATTGTCTGGAGATGTGCCTCGCGCGACATGGAGAGCAGTTCTCTTTTCGGAGGTCATCTTCCCCATCGTCATGGCCATCCTCTTCGTCATTGCGTACATGTTCGTCAAGTCGTTGCCGGAAGATGGCGTTCAACCTCCAAGTCCTTTGATTCGTATCGCTGTGATATCCCTTGGGCCCATCGTTTGGAACGCAGCAGTTCTATTGGTGCTGTTCCTTGTTTCGTTGTTCCTCGGACCGATGCTGGATCCTTTGTTCCCCAAGTTCGGCTCAGTCATGGCCTTCACTGCGCATGGCCTTGGAGCTCTCGGAATGATCGGGTTTTTTGAATTTCTGGTATGGATCTCCCTTTCTGGCATTCACGGCACTTCTAACATTCAAATTGTATCAGTGGTTCCTCGAGGCTTGGGATGTTTCTCACGCGGTTCTTGGCCTCATCGCGGCCATTGCTATTCAGAGAGCTATTCACAAGGTCTTGATTGCGGTGTTCCTTTCTCGTGAATTCAAGCACGATGAGACAAATCGCGCTTGGTGGACTGGTCGATGGTATGGTCGTGGTTTGGGGACTCATGCCATGTCTCAACCCGCTCGTGAATTCGTGGTCAAAATCATTGAGCTTTGCCTCTGGAGCTCGGATCTCATCATTGGACATCTCTTGTTGTTCATGTTGACTCCCCCGATCTTGATACCTTATTTCGATCGATTCCATGCTACCATCCTCTGTAAGCTCTCACCTGCATTTGACAGTTTCGAATTTGTGAAACTCAAATCTTCCGATATGTAGTCTGGTTACGTCCATCGAAACAGATTCGTGCCCCGCTGTACTCTATCAAACAAAAAAGGCAGCGCCGCTGGATTGTGAGTTTTCTCTTTGTGTTATTTACTACCATGTTCTTATGTCGGCCTCAGATCATAAAATACGGTACAATATATGTTTTCGTCATCGCCTGCTTTATCGCTTTAATTGCTATACGTAAGTGTCTTTTTTTTCTTCTTGCGTTGTGCTGTAGCTCATTCGATTCCTCTTCTTCTAGCTGCCATCCTCCGTACGACCACGCATGTTAACTGTTCCCTTTGCAACAATCTCTAATGGACTATTATACTAAACTATATGAGTTTCTTCTCTTAGACTTTTCTTTGCGCATTGTACCCGATATCTCTGAAATTTTGAATTCTCTTTCTATGCTGGGTGCTGGGAACGGACAATTCTCGCTTTTTGCATCAGGACCCATTTTTTGTAACGTACCCTGTAAGATATCAATTCATGGTTGATTCAGAGATATACAGTATTCTTCAAACCTGAAACTCTTCTCTCGTTCTACAGCTCAATAACCGTGGAACTTGGAGGGTCAATTGTTGCGCCGAATCGTACTCAAAGATGTAGCTTGAATACAAACAATCCAAAGTGAAATTATCCACTGTCAGTAGAGCATGAACTCCATGTTCTATCAACCAATTGCCATTCGAGAAGTATCTCAACGGAAACGAGATCAGGACTACCTTCTTGAAGGATCTTCCCGAGAGCAAAGTTCAGCAGCATAAGGCGATACTCCGTACGCTTGACATAGTTCAAATTGGCCTCATAAAAGACATGTGATCCTGTGGTGCATGTCTAAGCTTTAAGGAGGAAAGTGAAAAGTTTCAATGTTGGAGGGTATGCGAAAGAAGAGCAGTGATGATTTTTACATGTCGATGGTGATCCAACTGCAACTTCGCCACCCAACATTCTGTTGCCCCTTTCGAAAAGACAGCCACTCAGCCAACATCAAGGCTACTCTTCGAAAACACATCAAGCGCTTTACACGTAGAAACCTGCCCTGTATACGCTCTGCGGAGGAAATATTTTCTTTCAAAGTTTCATCACGGCCTCAAACAAGGCAAGCTGATTGATTCGAGCATCAAGCGCATTCCACCCGAGACAGATGAAGTGCAAGGATCGATACGTAGGTCTTATGTCTGACTCGAAATTTCGGTGCTGTCAAGGGAACGCCGGTGTATTTGCCTGTGGAGATACATATACACTCGTACGATCGGCTTCCTCGTTTATCCCTCCACTCTGGGGTCGAGATGAGCTCCGACACACTGCCCAGTACAATCATCTTCATGACATCGAATCTATCTTTTAGCTGTTCTACCACCCCATCCTCATGAGAAAATCCCATAAATTCAGGTTAAGGGTGTTGGAATAGCGGTTTCAACAGCGCTACTCAGGATTTAGCAGAAGACCCTGGCAAATGCACAGGGGACTTTATTTGCATTTCTAGCTACATATATAATAATTACATACAAAGCAAGAAAAAAGAATAAAGCAAAAATAAGACCAAAAAGGTAATACAGCAATCATTCGGAAATACCCCTAAGGCTCGGGTGAGCACGACAACTTGATAATCCCAACAAAGGGTTTTGAATACAATTTATCAATTCTATGTACTTACTTAAGGAATTAGTCTCAAGTGGAAGACACCAAAAATCAATTCTCAAAAAGTTGCATATCTCTGATCACCATAGTATGTGATTATTTGGTACCTAGGTGGATGACTTCTGAGACAAAGGGGTCTCAGTCCCCTTGAACTCACTCATTCATCTGCTAGGTATGTTGTCCTGGTTTCCTATGGTCCGTAAACTCACTCGAGTTGTATGATAGTCTGTATTTCGTTCTCTATTGAATAAATTCCATTGTTATCATCATAACTCAATGTCAGATGGATTGCAAATGCAGTCTGGAAATATGCATAACAGATCAACCAATGGTTCCCAGTCTGTTGGAACAGATGAACATCAACCAACTGGACTCCAATTCGATGCCGGAATGGTATCAGAACTCGAAAGAGTGGTTGAGGCATTTCGACAGGGGTCTATACAAAAATCGGTGGCAATGCGAGACCTTACATCGAAAATCGCCCAATGAGTCAAGTTCAGTAGCGATGAAATCGAAGGAGCAATTGACTCCTATATGGAGATCATCGATGGAGTGGAAAGAGAGAGGAAAGAAGCGGATGAACGAGGAATTGGAATGGAAGGAGGAACAAGACAAAATGGCGAGCAAGAGGAGGAGAATAGGATGGAAAACAGTCAACATGGAAAAAGAAAACCCCCTTGATAGATCAATTGAGCAACACGCCAGCCGAAGGCCAGAGCACTCAAGATCGTCTGCACTGTCTGACGTTGCTCCAGAGAATAAATGAGCCCGTTTGGACGAATCCCTCTTTCCATGGCTTGCAGAAGACATCATATGATCAATGTTCCTTTCCCCTCACAAGCAGCGAACCCACAAACTTGTTGAATTCTACAATCAAGATCTCAAATTTAGTAAATGGCGAGTCATCACAGCACTCTCATGCCCATATTATCCCGACGCTGAGTGGGGTCCATTACTGCAAGACCGGGCAGCCAATTTCGACATGTTATTGGGCAGCTTGCACTCTGCAGTCATACATATCATACATAAACCCCAAGTCGAGAAACTGGGTGAAAATATTGAACTCTGCCTCACAGGAGAGCCTGAAGTCATCAAATCAGTACAAACACAAGGAGATTGGATCAACACTTTCACCATGTATAAATGAGTCGTCCTTTTCGCCTTCCCTCACCGTGGACCAGAACTCGAGGTCTGGTTTGACCACATCACCTCATTGTTCTCCGTCATCAGTCCAAATATGCACAGAGGTATCATCACATATGACAAAGCCGCTAGACATTTCATTGGGGGCAGACGTGACTTGTCATTTGAAGACGTGCATGCAGCCTTACACCTCAAAACAGCGCATATCGACTCATATGGAGTTGGAGTCCATGACGGGGAATTCACAGGCTACAAGAAAGCTATACAGAGATGGACACTTGTAGAAAGTGGAATGCTGGGGTTTGCAGACTTGGAGGATGGTGCAAGTACCCACATATTTGCACTAAGTGCCACTTGTACAGACACGTCGCTTCAGACTGTCCCAAAGATAAAAGGGGAGAGGGTAGTAAGAGGAAATGAAGAGGTGTTGTTGAAGTATCGGAGAGGATTGGGATGGATACCAGATGAATGAGTGTACAGCTGTACAGCTAAGTGGACAGAGACTGAGAGGGCATTACCAAGGCCCAATGTGGAAGATTTAGCAATGTTGCAGTGATGAACACCATCAAAAACTTTCCACATCTCTTTGAGATTGTGAGCCCAGTCTGAGATAAAGTTCTGAAGGACCTTTGCATCAATCACCCAAATCAACCATTCATGCAATCAGTATGCATAGGTTTCGAAGAACGTTTTTGGCCTTGGGCAAATGCTCATTGTCAAGAAGAATATCTGGAAACATGGGATAACTCATATATGCCGCCAAGATCTGAAGAGGAGAGGGAGTTTTTGCATACACAAAGAGATATCAAAGTATGAAAGGGCTTTTATTCCGCAGCATTTGGACCTAGCTTGTTGCCGGGAATGTATAGTTCACCTATACATGTGGTACCGAAATCTCGTTCAGTGAAATTTCGTCTTGTGGTCAATCAAAGTGCTGGGAAGTACGCGTAACTCTATGATTTTGCGAGAAGATATCATGGGAGCACCACTTGACAATATCCAGCATCTAGATGTGGCACTGTTAGCATATTGGGAACGTCATGTCAATCAGGTTCGCCTACAAATGTTCAAGTCTGATATTTCGGGTGCCTATCACATTTGTCTGATGCATCCGTTATGGCAAATCAAACAGATCATCACGACAAACCAGTCGACGGCAGACGAACTTGATAACAGTATAACCCATATGTTAATCTGAAACATTGACTGCAACAATGCTTTTGGGAATTGAAGTGGGGGTCAAGTTTTTATTTCTTTCAGTGCTCTAGTAACTTGGATTGCCACAAACATTGAAAGGATAGAAGACTTGTTCACCTATGTGGACGATGATTTCAGTTTTCAGCCAGACAGAGAATTTGAATGGTACAAACCATATAACGAGTGGTTTCCATCACATCAGACTCGTCTACTACATCTTTGGGATCAACTTGGAATTTCCCATGAGTGTCCCAAGCAGATTCATGGGCTCGTCCTCTCCATTATTGGCTTCGAAGTTGATCCTAATGAGATGTCGGCAATGATGACGGTCGAATCTAAGGCAGACCTTCTTGAAGTGTTGAAAGATTTCGTTAAAGCAAAGAGAAGAACACCAAAAATTCCAACAAATCACTGGATGGTCCAATTGGTTGTTCAATGTAAATCTGCTATTGAAACCAGGGTTATGTCATGTTTACGAAAAGATGAAAGGGAAATCAAAACCTTTTGCAGAGATTGCTTTAAACAAGGGTGTTTGCAAAGACGTGAACTGGATGATTGCATATATCGAGAAATCAAGTGGAATATTCTTTTTCAAATCACTCATCTGGAAAACGAGCGAAGCTGACCTCCTGATCTACTGTGACGCATCATTACAGGGTATGGAATTCTGGGTACCTGAGCAATAGCTAGGTTTCTTCTGCCCTACACCTCCACATCCAATACTCGACAGAATATTCTTTTTTGAGGTGCTTTGTGTTGTATCAGCAATTTCATTGGCTGCACAATGGTCAATTTACCTCTTCGAGGAGGTAATTTGGCATGTGGTGATTTTTTCGGACAGTTCAAACATTGTTGACATCTTTGCCTTACTTCATGCATCACCAGGATATAATATCCTTCTTAAATCTGAGGTTGATATACTTCTCGCTTACCATATTGACCTACAAGTTTTCCATATTTCGGGTCAACAAAATCAAGTTGCTGATGCACTCTCATGCTACAAATTCAACCGGGCTAAAGGTTTACAACCTGGACTAGTCATTTCACCTTTCTTATTCCCTCGAGACACACTGGGGGCTGCCAAAAAATGAGCCTAACCCTGTCCTCCAGGTCCAAACAACCTATTCGAGAGGCTTCGACTCGAGAATCATACATTAACACTCTATCGCTCTAGGAATGGCTATTGACACATCTACTAGATCCATGTATTCATCTGCCCTAAACTCATATATTGCTTTCTGCACCCTTCACAAATTCCCTATCGAGCCAACAGAACAAACCCTTACTTTCTTCACGGTCTACATGTCACGTCACATTGAGCCTCGTTCAGTCGATTCCTACCTGTCTGGAATCTGTAACCAACTCGAACCTCATTTCCTGGATGTTTGAAAAATACGCAAGCACGTGCTTGTGGCATGCACCCTCAGGGTTGTAAAAGATTGTATAGTAAGCCCGTCAAGCACAAGCTACCCCTTAGTCTGGATGACCTTAAGTTGGTTGTCACTCATTTGCATACAAGTAATTTATATGACGACCACCTTTTCCTGGCCATGATTCTCACTAGTTTCCATGGCCTCCTTCAACTAGCAGAGCTTAGCATGCTGGATCTTGCCAAACGTTGTAACTTCTGTAAGGTCACCAAGCGCTCATCACTCAGATGGCTTGACGGTGCCTTTGGTTTCGAGATACCAACTCACAAAGCAGACACCTCGTATGAAGGAAACATCCCCATCATTCATTGTCACCCAGTGTTCCCGTTGTCGGTTGACCCTTATGAAGCTTTCTTAGCATACATTCACTCACGTGATCACCTTTTTCCAATCCATCTATATCTATGGCTTCGGAAAAATGGCTCCGTGCCCACCTGTTCATGGTTCATGGCTCGATTACACCATTTCTTTCCCTCTACAGCTGTTGCTGGCCAGTCCATGTGTGCAGGCGGTGCAACTGCCCTGGCTGAACTGGGAGTTTTACCACACATTATACAAGCTGCTGGACGTTGGTCATCCAAAGCATTCCAGATATATATCAGAAAGAGTCCAGTGCTTCTTCAAGCATTTCTTTTTCATGATATCCCTTCCCCTTTCGAATAACAACACATGTGCTCTGCTTCACTTTCAATTGCAACTTCAGCTCCCTATTCACCTCTCACCTTTCCTCCTACTGCCCTATAATAGCCAATATGGCACATACACACGCAGCACTTTCAGTGTAATTTTATCAGGTCATCTTGGTGTAAACCAGATGATGCTTCGGGCTAGTAGACAAGTGACGTGAGGCTGAACGAAAGCGATTGGAACTGTAATAATTGGCAATCACCTCAATTTTGTTTTCGTTTGAGTCTCAACTTGTGGGCTTGAGACTGCACAGCATTAAGGTCACTAGCACACTGATATTGAGCTCAATGCCAAGTACCATCAGAAAATCAGTCAGAAATTGGTATATTCAGATAATTATATAAATTATCGTGGCAAATGAAGTTAGCGCGGTCAAAACTCAGAAAGGTCAAAGCTGGAAGGTGTCAAAGCGAGCGAGCGAGATAGAGCATCTTGTTTGTTCACCAAACAAACTAATAACTTTTTTGAAATGCACCTAAGGGTATGTGGCTCATTCCAGAGGTAGTCACACTAAAATGTCACCCTTCTCGAGCATTATTTTGCATATATCTCTCAATTCCCTTTCACCTCTTGCATTCTGTTTTGATCTTTTGTATTCTATGCATGCAATATACCTTACAAAAAATTGACAAAACACAGAAATGGATGGAGGTGGAGATATTTGCAAAGTTGCATATCTCTGATCACCATAGTACACAAACACATCCGACAATTTTGTGAACCCGGTAGGGCTCCGCGGGTACGCTGTACCAAAGAATGAGCCTCAGTGACGAAAGTGCTGAACTGATGAGCTCCGCGGGCACGCTGTGCCAAAGTATGAGCCCAAGTGCTGAACTAGTAGGCTCCGCGGGCACGCTGTGCCACAAACGCGGGCGTACGACGCCAAATAAACACTTGAGTACGGTCAAGGATTAAGGCTTCGCATACCGAGATAACTTACCGAGCGATTGAACTAGCGTAAAATATCTTTTAAACTCGATTAAACATGTTAAATACATGCGATTTGTTTCTAACTTGGACCCCCTAGAATATCTTACGTTTATAACAACGTCAAATAATTTCTAACCCATCCCTACGTACGCGAAACCTAGGGTTCAATACTTGATCGATTGAGGTTTTTACATGTATAATATCCCTTCGGTCCCAATGAAAAATGCCTTTCAGAAAGCTATCTAGATATTATGCTAGTTCAGTCATTAAATCCATTGACGGAAAGCTGTTACAAGCTGTAACTCTACCGGTAATCGTTGGCCGAACCAAAGATACCCTTGACTCAATCGCTCTTAACCCTGTCATATCCTCCAGAACCAGAACTCCACCCAAACCAACTTTTTCTCGCTTGCGCCAGTGGTCGTTCATAAGAATGCCCCACACCATCCCCATCCTGCGAATCTAGATCATCACTATCGATCTCCTCGAATCGCCCACCAGGACCCGCATTTGAAGCCGTCCTCTCCCGGAGAGCTCCAGGCGTTGCGCTAGCTGCCGAAGAAATCGCGGCGAGTGAAGATGTCAATCCAGACGGAAAGAGGGTAGTAGTGGGCAATCCCGGTATTGACGGGACGGGAAACGGTGGTGGTGTTTCTGGGGTTCGAGGTAATGCCGCGAGCTCAGCTTCGAGTCGTCGACGACGTTCAATGATTGATTGGTTTGTGGTCATTCTAGACGATACAGGTTTGTCTTCTTCGCCTAGGTCGTAACCCGTGAGAGTGCTCGTCGAACTTCCTGTAGCAGGTGCAGCTGGTGCGAGCTGCCTGAGAATTGAAGCGCCTGTAGCAAGGAACGCTGGTCCGTACGAGTACCAGAGTCCCGCGGCCACTTGCGCGGGTCCTGACACGGGATCTGCCATTGTCGGTGGCTGGGCCGGCGGTTCAGATTGGGAAGGTCCACCTTGAGGAAACGCTTGACCTAAAGCTGTAGACGAAAGCAACATCTCCCATAATGCTCTCAAGCGCGTCTGTACGAATTCGTACACTTTGGAACGAAGCTGATCGAGAGCTCCGTCTACTTCGCTCTCGTGGCTTGAGAACCACGGCTCGAGCACTTGGTCGTAGACGTGTGTGGATCCGTCAGTTTGTGGTGAGACTAACCACAACAGCACGATTAGTTTGAAGAGATTGTAGAGTGGGATCCATGATACTAGGAGCTCGACGCCCGAGTATTCGATGAATGTGAGTGTTCCAAGGACTGTCCAGTATTTGAGAGATCGCTCGAGGAGAGGAAGAGGTGTCGGACGGGTAGCAAGGAGTTTATAGGAGAGGTAGGCTGGATAGAGGTGAGTTAGGACGGAGCTGAGATGGATCAATGCTTTAACGCGAGTTTCTTAAGTATAACAGATCAACTCACCTAAGTATGCGCGATAAAAGATAGAAAAACATTCTGAAGGGTGGCGTGATACGAGTGAGAAATATTGATGCTTTGACGACTTCCTAGGTTTCGCCAAGATAACAGTACTGTCTGAAGTCTCCAGTCGTCAAAGGATTTCTTCTCCAGATGATGAATGATGAACCAACCCAGAGTCAAGTTGTCGTGTTTCAGGCCACGAACGATACCCAAGAGACTGGCTTCAGTGAAATTACAGTAGAAAGCAAGAACTAGAGAAAGACAGACGTATTCTCTTGGAATGAAATCGATGAGATACAAAAGCAAGGAAACCGCGTGTTAGTTATGCGAGGACAAGATGCCTGGACAGGTGCAAGGAGGTTTCTGAAGTCTTACGTCATCACGGCTCTGCTATACAAGCACTGCCAGCTAAAGAAAAAGAGAACGTATTCAATATACAATGGTGTTCGTAAAGCGCAGCTCGTTGAATAAGGTTGGATTGCATCATGACAACTATAGACGGTTTCTCAAGGCTGAGGCACTCCAAAGCATTCCCTCTCGCTTCGAACGTTTTCAAAAACAATCAGTTTCCCAGAAACAGAACCCATTCTAGACTGAAGATTGAATCTTTATACTCGGCGCTCGCGATCACGGACTAGCAGCATGATCTGTCAGATATTATTACGCATGATGGTAGAGGATGCAACTCGTATCCGACACCAACAATCAGCAACAATCTCGCATGGCGCTTTCCATTGTCATAAACATAAATGTGTACAATGCAATGCTATATTGAATCAAATGCCGATGGTGATTATGTGCTACAATGAACCTATGAATAGTACAAATGGATTGTTGAAATCCGCGAAAAGACTGCTACGATAATTTTTGTTTATTACACAACCCCCCCCCCACACACACAAGCCCAAACCCCCGCGACGCGCCCAGAACTAGTCAGCAGTTCCCATGAGGGTAAAACCCAAATCTACACGTCCGTGGGATGAGCAACATCCTAGCCCTGACAAAAACTCAGCGTGCCCATTGATGAAGATCCACCCACACACAAGCGTCAACGCATGTATAGAGAAATTTTTGATTTATCTCCAACCATTAAGTTAACGGGACTGGCGGGCGCTGTTGAAGCGCAGAGTTTCGAACCATCTAGGCGTAGGTCTCCCTAGCCCAACGTGCAGCTTGGACAAGGTTGATGAGGGATGCCTCAGTCTCTTTCCATCCACGAGTCTTCAAACCACAGTCAGGGTTGACGAAGAGCAGAGACTGGTCGAGGATTTCAAGCATAGACTTAAGACGACCCTGGATCTCAACATCTCCGGGAACACGAGGTGAGTGGACATCGTAGACACCAGGACCGATGCTGTTCGAGTAGCCGTAGTGCTGGAAGGTGTTAAGGAGCTTCATGTCACTCTTCGATGCTTCGATAGAGATAACATCAGCATCGAGGCGCTGAATCTGAGGGAAGATGTCGTCGAAGTCGGAGTAGCAGAAGTGAGAGTGGGTTTGAGTCTCATCCCTGACACCGGCAGTGGAAAGCTTGAAGGTGTTGCCAGCCCACTTGAGGTAAGCATCCCAATCAGCGCGACGGAGAGGAAGCTGCAATTCAACAATCAGATTAAAATGAACCCGTGGACAAGGCGACTACTTACCCCCTCACGGAGAGCAGGCTCGTCGACTTGGATAGCCTTGATGCCAGCAGCCTCAAGATCGCAAACCTCATCACGAAGTGCAAGAGCCAACTGCTGAGCCTGAAGTTCACGGCTAATGTCGACACGAGGGAAGGACCAGTTGAGAATGGTGACAGGTCCAGTCAACATACCCTTCATGGGTTTGCTGGTGATGCTCTGTGCGTACTGACTCCAGCGCACAGTCATAGGACCTTTGCGGCTGACATCAGAGACGACAATGGGGGGACGAACGTAACTACAAGATACGTTTAGTACATAAACGCTAGTATCATCGAGAGACTCACCGAGAGCCGTAACTCTGCACCCATCCATTCTGGGTGAATGCGAAGCCAGAAAGACGCTCTCCAAAGTATTGTACCATGTCATTACGCTCAGGCTCTCCGTGAACCAGGAGATCAAGACCAATTTTCTCCTGGAAACGGACAGCAGACTCAATCTCCTTCTTGATGAATTCATCGTATTCCTGCTCAGCGATCTCGCCTTTGCCAAGCTTGGCACGTGCCTGACGAATTTCTTTGGTTTGCTGAAGAAAAAGAGTAAGATTCTCATACACGAACAGAAGAAGGTACACTGACAGGGAAGGAACCAATGGTGGTGGTGGGGAACTTGGGAAGGTTGAGTGATTTTTGAGCCTCACGACGAACAGCAAAGGGGTTCTTGCGCTCGTACTGCTCGGGCTTGATGGATGCAACCCGCTTACGAACGGTGTCGTCAGAGTTGCTCTCAAACTCGCGGCGCTTAGTGATAGAGACACGGTTGGCCTCCAGAGCTGCGGTAATCTTGGCGTCCTGAGAACCAGAGGCGGCGGAGGCGATGACAGCAACCTCGGAAGCTTTCTCGAGAGCGAACGAGAACCAGTCCTTCTGTTCAGCAGCAAGCTGGGTCTCAGAGTTGAGGGTGACGGGGGTGTGAAGGAGGGTGCTGGCAGTGGCAACAATCACTCGGTCCTGGCCAAGAGTTGACACAGCCTTCTCAACTAGTTTGAGAGCAGCAGCAATGTCGGTCTTCCAGACACTACGGCCAGAGACAACACCGAGGGACAGGACGATAGGGGTGGAGCTGACGGCGCTGACGGTCTTCTCGAGTTGCTCAGGAGCACGGTCAAGATCGATGTGAAGACCGGCAATGGGGAGTTTGACGAGGAAGGTCAAGTTAGACTCGAGACGTCCGTAGAAGGTGGTGAGCAGAACTTTAGGGGCAACAGATACAAGCTCGGGATAAGCAGAAACATATTGTGACTCAAACTTGGAACCCGCGTCTGTGACCAAGATGGGCTCATCAAGCTGGACCCAGTCGACACCAGCAGCCTTGAGCTCGCTCAGGAGCTGCTTGTAGACGGGTAGGAGCTTAGGGAGAAGGGAGATGGGCTCAAAACCAGCCTTTGCTTCCTTGGAAGGCTTGCTGAGAGCGAGGTAGGTGATGGGACCAAGGACGACAGGACGAGTGGTGATTCCAAGGGCCTTAGCTTCCTTAAACTCCTCCAAAGGCTTGTTGAAGTTAAGTTTGAACTGAACCTCATCATCGAGTTCAGGCACGAGAAAGTGGTAGTTAGAGTCAAACCTGTGATAAAATCAGCTTCAGAAAAGCAATGCGCATGAACTTGTTACTTACCACTTCTTCATCTCACCAGCAGGGACGTCAACACCATCAGCCTGGCGACCACGAGCCATGGCAAAGTAAGTGTCCAAAGCAGAGAGGCCCTGCCCTTGGTACCTCTTAGGGATAGCGTTGAAAGCAGCAGAGTGGTCGAGAACATGGTCATAAAGAGAGAAATCGCCACTGATGATAGGCGGAAAAGGCGGAAAATCAGATGATCGATCAAATGGAAAAAAAAAAGAAAAATATTACCTAGGGATGTAGTCAACACCACGCTGCTTGAGCTCGGTCCAGTTAGTCTTCTTTACTGTGGCAGAGACTTTGGTGACTTCGTCGGCCGATACTTTTCCAGCCCAGTACGCTTCTACGACTTTTTTGATCTCACGGTTCCCACCTGAAATATACGCTGATCAGGACAATCATACCCATGACCTAACAGCAAGACTCTCACCGATGCGAGGGAAGCCAAGAACGCTGGAAGCGACCATTTTGAAGAAAGATATTGGGTGGAAGGTGAGTAGAAAGATGGATGGAAGTGGGGGGAGGTGAAGACACAATCCTATCGATGACCAGATTAAATATGAGGTTTATGTAATATTTCAAGCTCAGCCAAGCACGCCAGATATGATCGGCAGCAACCTAAGATACCCTGGGTTACCTTGGTCTGTGTCGTATTCAGAGATGCAACACTGTTAATAAAAGTAATGTGAGTCTTGTCGTGCAATCGAGTCCCAAAACTTCAATATTTAAATATTCCAGAAGAATTTGCAATCATGCATGCAATTGGAAGCATGCCGCCATATCGAGGTCTATTCAATTGATTCAACTAAACATCTCTCGAGAATCCTGCAAGTGGGCCTGCATAGCTTGTCGATATCGATTGTACTGCCGGAAGTTTCTTCTGTGACTCGCCAGCAAATCAATATCATCGATCTTGCTCTAAAAAGATGCCACTTGACACCAACAGCACTGAAAAGTCGGTCGCATGCTCTAAATGCAAGTTGCGTCAACTGACCCCAAATTACAATATCGAGTCTGGCAATGGGAGGCAGCGTTCTCGTCAGGAAGTTCAAACTGAAGTTATGCAATACAGTGAGGAACAGGTGAAGAACCACTGAGGTGTGTCCAGTTGATCAAATCACCACAAGACCGCGGTGATGGCATATCTGCCGTTTCCTCAATATTTTCAAGCGTTACGGGCAGTCGATTGCACTACGAGAATGAGAGATCAAGACGCTAGTACGGAGGTCGAGGGAAAAAACTTGAAGAATAAATAAGAACAGATAGTTCTATCATGATGCGTACATATACTGACCCTCAAACACGCAACTTTGAGGCCATAATAAAGAAACTGATTAAACGGTAATAGGGAAAGTTCGCAAGTTCAACCCCTCCCAACTGAATTCGCGAACAAAGGCATGTGTTTCAGCTTCTCCGTCGTCTCCTACCCTACTCGTGGGTGCAGCAAGATCTGTCTGCTTACCCAAGGCAGGAGGCCATGCAGAGGCCAGGGCTGGGGAGATACGAAGTCGCGGTGTGCCTGGTGATGTGAATAGGAATAGTAAAATAGAGGAGTTAAAAGAACCAGATCTTCTAGTGGACGCAGGCCAAGAAAGGTCAAGTTGGAAATGAGGTGGTGAGAGGTATGCATCTGGGGACACAACGTTCAGTCAAAAGACAGGATTGATACCTCAAATGGCTGACCACACCTGAGGCTCGGACCCGCACTCGTACGCAGAGATAAGTGTTTCTTACTTTAAAGCTTCACGGCGAACATGATTCCGCAACAGCTACTTTACCTCGCAAGACGGGCACTAAGTACGCCAAGGTACAATGTTTCTAAATGACGCAGGAATCCAGCGGCCAGTACAGTAGGAAACAATGTTCAGCGCTCACAAATGAAATTTGCTTGAGACACTCGATGCTATACTGCTCCAGTGAAAACACTTTTTCCTGCTTGAGGCCTGTGAAAATGGTCAAGTCGAGCACGGAGGGAAAGCAAAAACTAAGCAACCTGCAGGGGTCGGAAAGTGGCCCCGGGCCTCTATGACGCCCACTGCAGAACGAGAACGAGAATTTCGGTTACTTTTCACAAATTTTGGAAAGCTGAAGTCAGTATTCGCGGTGCCATGTTAACGGAGCGACGTCCAATTTTGATCAGCGGTACGGAAACTGTACGTGTCAAGCTTGTCTCAACGCATCAGGGCATTGTGCGCCGAGGAGAAATGGATACACTGCACAAACTGGACAGTGCCTAGCACAAACATGTCAAGTCTTTCTGGTCGCATTGAGTAGCGTAGAGTGCCTCCGCTGCGAATCAGAGTGTCAGTGACGAAGAATGAGGTGAAAAATGGGCACGAAATGTCCGAACCTTTGATAGAAAGCACGTCCTACCCGCCAGAAGTGGAGAAGGAACTACATAGCGGAGAATCGTGAATCGTATTGATACTTAGAGTCGCAAGCTCGTCAAGAGACGTGATACAGTGATAATATACATCTGTGTGGCAATATAGCACATGATAGAAGCGCAACTGCCGGCGTTCGCGTTACCAATGCCAAAGAAGAGGGATGGTGGGAAGTTGAGGACCTTTGCCTTTGTCGGAAGAGCCACCAAAGAGTGAAGGGATTCACTGAATAGCAAAGACACATTCAAGTAACAAAGCCACGGAGTGCTTCAGGGAACAGAAAGCGCAATTGAATCATGATTGATGATAGTAGGAGTCTGTGTCAGTAACTGGGAACTTGAAAAGGCGGGCAGCGCCGCAGCGGTGAAGGAATTCTCCGCTCATCATCATCTACTCAAATGATAGTGCCATATCTACCTTTCGTTGAGTAGAATGGTTGCTTTCGAGGTACCGACGGTCCCTCTTCTTCTGACGGTGTCTTCGCTACTCTTCCTGTTGAATGTGGCTGAAGCGCTGTTATCCTATCTTCTGGAGGCAGGTCTTATCGGCTCTATGGCCATAGGGATTATTTTTGGTCCAGAGGTAGCGAATATTGTCCCGGAATACGTGGAGAGAACGTTTCTCGTTCTAGGATACATTGGGCTTCTACTTCTCGTCTTCGAAGCAGGACTTGACACCAATCTATCTCTCCTGTATCCCAATCTATCTCTGTCGCTCGTTGTTGGCGGTACCGGTATCACACTTCCTATCGCATTCTCGATTCTGGTTCTTCATTTTGGATACGAGTATACTGTTCTTGTGGGATTCGCCGCAGGCGCGTCGTTAAGTTCTACGTCACTGGGAACGACGCTCGCATTGCTCAAACCAGAGCTGAGGCAGACAAGGATGGGGGTGGTATTGCTCAGTGCTGCTCTCTTCGACGATGTCGTTGGTCTTGTTATCGCAGCTATCATCTCAGACATGTCCTCTGGTGCAGCTTCTGTTGAGTTTATCCACTGGCAAGCAATTGTCAGACCAATTCTCGTGTCAATCGCTTTTACTGTCGGCACCGGTGCTTTGGTCTGGACCGGGACATTGCTCTTTCAAAGGATGCCTCTGCATTGGAAGCACCTGTTATATCAAGGACAAACTCAGGTCTTAATCATTGTGCTCGCGGTTACAGGTTCTGTCGCAGCGGCCAATTATGCAGGAACAAGTGAACTTTATGGAGCATATCTTGCCGGAGTGTTCATTGCTCAAACACTTATTACTCCTCCCAACGTCGTCACAGACCCTGCTGAGATTCGGAAAGGCTCATTTGCCTCGATGACTTTAACTAGCGGAACTTATTCTCCCCACCTGGCGTTCACTGTATACCTCCGTCCCATCCTCAAGCATATGCTGTCGCCGATTTTCTTCGCATCTATAGGCTCTTCTCTACCCATTCGTTCACTTGGCTCGATAAATGGATCGGCGAGAGTCGTTTGGCGAGGTTGCGTCTATGCACTACTAATGATTATTGCCAAAGCACTCACAGGACTCTGGCTTCTTATCTGGCCTGATCATATCCAATGGGGTCGTTGGATCCGCAAAAGAAGACGCGATATCAGCTCTGCTGGGCAGACTCCAGCTGCAGCTGCTCCAACTCAAGGACCTGCTCTCTCTCTCGGGAGATCCGCGGTTTTGCTTGGCTCTGCAATGGTGACTCGAGGCGAGATAGCGCTCATTGTCGCACAATTGGCTCGACCGCTTCTGACGAGAGACTCTGAAGAGCCTTTCGCAGTGGTGATCTGGGCTATTTTGGTCGATACTGTTGGCGGTGCATTGGGTGTAGGATTACTTTTGCGTCGGGAGGCTAAACTAGAAGGGTAGAATTGGCATCTGTGATTTCGTAGACCTGCTAGAAAGTATCGAGCGCATGGCTTCAGGACTAGCAATAAACTTTAGTAATGGTGTACAAATATATACTGTCTGCTACATGGTCCTTCCTTAAATTCCCCCAGAGTCAAATACGAATTTAGATGTTGCTCTAAAGAGGTTTGGCTAGCTTCTGCTGCAGTTTGGCCTAGGAAGAGGTCAGACATGGTCGCGAGATAATAGTGAGTGAGGACCCACATTAACAGCATCCATATATACATCCGTGACGACCCAGTGTTCTCTCTTCATGCCCTTGCCATGGATAGCAAGTGCCAGATCCTTGGTCATAACACCATCTACGTCAATGACTTCTACACACGCTGCCTCAAGGGCAATACAGAACTCCTTCAGCTTGTCATTTCCATCAAGCTTGGCACGGTGCAGAAGCCCACGAGTCCAGGCAAAAATAGATGCGACAGGGTTGGTGGAGGTTTCGTTACCCTTCTGGTGCTCACGATAGTGACGCGTAACGGTACCGTGCGCAGCCTCGGATTCGATAATTAGACCGTCGGGGGTGATGAGCTCGGAAGTCATCATACCGAGACTGCCGAAACCTTGAGCGAGGATGTCAGATTGAACATCACCGTCGTAATTCTTGCAAGCCCAAACGAAACCTCCTGAGGACTTGATGGCTTGTGCGACCATGTCGTCAATAAGACGGTGCTCGTAGTAGATTCCTGCTTTTTCATAGTCTGCTTTGTATTCCCTGCGGCGAAATGAGAAATTACAGGTATGAGACAAGAAAAGATCGACCTCTTACTTGTCGTAGATTTCTTGAAAGATGTCCTTGAATCGACCATCGTATTTCTTCATGATGGTGTTCTTTGTGGACATAAACTTCATTTAGGAGGCATATAAGCACTTGTCCAGCAGATGCAGGAAATACGGTAGACGCTCACCAAAGGCAACTTCTTGGACAAGGCCATCTTAAGCGAAGAGTGGGCGAAGCCAATAATAGACTAGCAAAGCGCTTCAGCAAAGAACCTCATCATTCACGCGGCTAAGCCAACCTCGTCAGTGTTGTACATGCTCATAGCAACACCAGGTCCCTTGAATTCATACACATCCAGCGTGGTTACGGCCTTACCGTCGGCAGGAGTGTATACCAGCTGAAGTTTGCCAGGTCCAGGGGCAACCAAGTCTGTGGAACGATACTGGTCACCAAACGCGTGTCTGCCGATAATGATAGGCTTGACCCATCCAGGGACAGGTCTCGGGATGCTGTTCAGAATGATGGGTTCACGGAAAACTGTTCCGCCAATTATATTACGGATCTGGAAGAGGGGTCGGTATTGAGACCAGTTCGTCTCTGGTGGGAAGTACGCGTACGTACGGTGCCGTTTGGACTCTTCCACATCTCCTTGAGGTTGAATTCCTTTACACGGGCTTCGTCGGGTGTGATGGTTGCGCATTTGATGCCGACGCCGTACTTGAGGATGGCAGCTGCAGATTCGATGGTGACCTTGTCGTTTGTCTAATGAAAAGAAAGACAGGATTAAGAAAAACCAAGATTATTTTTTTTTTGGCTTACTTCATCACGATACTCAAGCCCGAGGTCGTAGTATTTGATATCGAGCGAGAGGTAGGGAAGAATTAACTAGAAGGGGAGGGTTAGCAGCTGGGAAGAATTGAATCGGTTTACTTGCGCACCTCTTCCCGGATTTTTTTCCAGATGATCCTGGTCATCTCATCTCCATCTAGCTCTACGACTGGGTTCTCAACCACAATCTTCTTGAACTCGCTTTCTGCAAAAGAATTAACAACAAAAAAAGGTCAAGACTCAGGATAGCTTACGCATTTTGAGGGAACTGCTGAAACTTCTTCTAGGTGATGCAGAAGTAAGAGAGTTCCTCAACAGATGGCCAGATATAAGGCCCAATCTCTGCCTTGTCGCCATCGGAAGGGAGCTGACAGAAATTTAAAATTCGAGATTGGGGAAAAGCGAAGGGTACGTGTGAAAAGGTACTCTGTGCCGGCTTGCTCAGCTTTATCCTTCTACCTCGTCGTGGTCGTCGGCAGAGCTTTGAGCCTTGAGCCTGCCGTCTGCTCTGAGATAAGTAGAGACTTGCAGGTGGATGCTGGTCTGATGCTGGCAACCCCATAATTTATAACATTCATTGAAGGTCAGCAGACTTTCTATGATGTCCGACCATACGCCGGGCCTTACGACCGCTTTTCCAGGATTTTGAGGAGACGATACTTCATATCCAACGTTGTAGACTCGCATGTGTAGAATGATGCTGGTTACAAACTGGGAGGAGCAAATCAGTGCAACGGCATTATCAAGAGTACTCCGGGGACGGGGACGTGTAGGAGAGTCGAGTATAATCTGGAAATCCAATGGAGAAATCCTACTTCAGCTCCACAGCTTGGATGACAATCGATAGGATTAGGAACGATAATCATGAATTCAAATCGATATAGGATTCCCAATATACAATAAATACATAAGTATACAATCATCCTCGACCTCGAACGCGGTCCCTCGGTTGACCCATTGTTATTTGTAGCGTTCTCCGAAGTTACCTGGTAAGCCCGAATACTTGAAATTCCATGCGTTTGCATTTCACCCGGTCGCCGGTACTCTGTCTTCTGTATCTTACGCAGAGATGGATGAAGCTGAAGAATTCATGATCGGGATCTCCATGTGCTATAACTTGGGCTTTCAAAATAGAGACGCCGCAACTGCAGGAATTTCGGCTCTAAAGCTCACTGTGTAATATTTAAGCCATTGACATTAGCCAACTTGAAATGCGGTGCAATGTGCATCAGGACCCATGGTAGCGCATCGACATCCATCCTCACCCATCATTGGGGGTTCTAATACTACGGTTGATTGCGAGCTCCCCGCAGTCGTCCGACGTTCAAATGTTTTCCACTTTCCTCGCCCTGGACGGATTGCAATGAAGTACATTATTCTTGTCATTTCCACATCAGTACCAGGCTTCGCAGTGATCTCAATCAAGCCCGCGACGTGTTACTTGAAACATGGTATGTACTCAAATTTATCTTTTCACAGTGCACGACTTATGCACTGTGTGTAGCGCCTGTCTCTATCGAACATGATCATCATGATCTATTAAATGGGCTTGTTATTATGATCCCTGATATAGCCGCGAATGCTCACGCACTCCAAATTTTAACAAGTCATAACGTTAAGAATCACCAAGAGAATCTCAGTTATGCAGTGCTCGAACCTTTGCTCAGGTGCACGCTAAGCGCTAAGTAGTGGAAGCAATCAATTCACATTCACGCGCTGTAATGACCGTGTTTTGCATATAACGTGAGGTGCTTTGCAGATTGTGTTCATTCGCTTCCCGATGCCCTCTGCAAGCACGTTGTACGCAGTGTCATTCCTCCTACGCTGATATAGACTCACACTCTTCCTAGCTATGGCCCGCTGTTGATCGGCGCATATTTTAATTCAATGTTGTATGGGGTGCGTTTGCAAGATTTTCATTCCCGTCGGTGTTCGAACTTTTGGAATAGGTTCTTATAGTGCAGGTAAATACCTCATTAACTAGCGCTTCTCGAAAACTTAATTCAAAGGCGATAGGCGTACATTTATTATCATTCAGATAAAAAGTGAGTGTCCTTGTTCAATATACTAAGTGTCTGAAAGTGATGTTCTTCCTATCCCTCAAGAGATGCACCGTGGGTTCGCCACTTGGTACCTACATCAACGTTGATACGTGGCTTGTGCTCAAACTCGCACTGACATAGATCCTTGTCATTCTAATACTTGAAACCGTTAATACTGGATTCGACATCAGCATTGTATGGGAGCCGCTTATTGAGCAAGCTGGTGAATCTACACTATTTCGCCCTCCGCTCTCCGCCCAGCTCTCATGAGTTTGGTAGGCTCGAGTCCAGACTTATTCGTGGTGTCTCCTTGGTGTGCGTAGCCACAGGGGTCCTGACGCGAGAATGCTAACGAAATCGCATCATCATACTCTAGCTCTCCGTACAGGTGTGTATTCGTTCAATACTTTGCTATCCCTGTTGACTGACTACCGTCTGCCAGACCCGCTTATTACAGTACGTGCCGTATCCTTGCAGCACCATTCAAGCTTTCCGCTCACTTCAAATAGTCCATTATATCAACATTTGTCCAACTTTTTCTCGCCAGACGTATCCGAATATTGACTAAATCATATGTTCTTCCCGTCCCAATCATCATGTTGGGTTTTTGCTCTCTAGGTGCGTACTATCGCAAGCCCTTCCCTGTGGTTTGTCTTGTTCGCTGATTTTGACGAGCTAGTCGGGGGTTTCTCCAGTACAGTTTGCGTCTCCTTGTCTCCCGATTTCTCAAAATTCTTGTCCTATAATTGGGCATTGATGACGTGGCTGGTGTCTTCCGCTTTGTGTGATATAGTCATCACAGTGTCGCTGGCGACCTCGCTGGTGGGCCAAGTTTTAAATAATTCTAGTTGGTGACGTTGACAGTTTTATAGATGAGGAATAAAGGGAACTTTGCTTCGACGGATGGAGTCCTCAACAAGATTATCATTAGTTAGTGCGAACATTTTCACGTTTTTCAATAGTGAAATAATTCTCGGTGCAGTGACAATTCAGACGGGTGCGATCACGTCTGTCGCTGCGATTGCGGACTTGTTAGTATTTCTGCTTGTAGCCGTGAGTGAAGACTTGTTATCACTGGATTGTACTGATTGAGTCTACTACTATAGAATGCCAACTTGTTCGTTCAATTACATACTCAGCCCATCCCCTGACTGACTGATAAACCAGGCAATTCATATGGGACTTTTCCTTGTGTAAACTTTACTCCAACTCCCTCCTCTCAACGTGAGTCATCATTCTCTACACGACCGTAGAAAGTCTTAGCATGCCATACACTAGCCTAAATGCGCGCACACATTGGAACAGGATGCTCGAATGCGATAACGAAGAGAAGTCTTTCTGCCACATCGAAGCATCGGGGCTAGAATTTGTACTTGCTCAAAGTATTGTTCGATAAGGCCATATGATCCAACTAAATAAACATTTGACAATTCCGCAGGCTGACCCGCGAGCCACAGTCTTCTCAGAAATTGATCTGGTATATCTTTCGAGTCTTTTTGCGGAATACACAGAACAGCTGACTCCTCGCTGTCCAAATGTATACAGGCCGCTGCAAAGACTTCGTGTGACGTGCTCAAGAGGGTGGACATTGAGTTCACATCCGATGAGCTTCAAGGCACAAAGATGCTTAGACACATACGCTGAATTATCCCCCCACTCAGCACCGACAACAGTACATCCGAATTACGTCTCTCTAGAATGAGCGGTGAACCTGTCTAATACTTTAATCATACCCCTCCACCTCTCCCTCTTATCAAAAACCGTCGCATGATCCAAGTTGGGGTAATACAACACCTCCAACGAACCCTCTTTATTAATCCACCGCCCAGTGATATCATCTTCACCTGTGAGATACTTCCTCACTGCAGGTGCCCGAACAATTTGGTCTTTCCCTGATAGAACCACCGCGACAGGCGTGCGAACATGTACATGTGAGGAATGGTCCGTCCCCGACTTTGCATCCCCCATCTCAGAAACTAAATCGTCTTTCCATAAGATATTCTCCGACCAGAAAAAATGTCGACCTAATGTATGCGCAATATCAGGATCACGCGAAGCGAAATACCACAACTGCCATTCGTTGGCTTGTTTTGGTGTACGGTAGAGGAAATTGTATGCTACGTCAGGGAGATGTAGGAGGATGGGTATTGGGTCGACTAGGAGGTGGGATGTTATCACGGGTGTTGAGGGTGAGGACGAGGACGTTGCGCCAGTTTGGTGAAGGCCGCTGCACTTTTGGGAGCGGATGATATGCGCGGAGATAATCGTTCCGTATGAATGAGTAACAAGCGTGGCGTGGGGTATATTCAACGAGCGCATTGTTTGATACATAGCCTCCAATACTGCGGGCCGAGGTGGCATACGTTGTGAATTGATTCGCATGCTGATTGGAAGGAGCTCGATGAGGAGTATACCGATATCTGGGTCGGAGTTGATGAGGTCTCTAATGAATGATATATAAGGGTGGAATCCTATCTGCGTAACAGTTCAATACAAGTGTTTCCTCTAGCGAAAAGATAGAAAGGAACCTACTCCGATTCCGTGAATGAATATTATGGGGTCTTTGATAGGTGTGCGATGAGGCTTGTACCAATAGGAAAACAGCTGTGTAGCTGGCTTTCTTGACAGTGCTGTGAATACACGGATAGGAAAAACTCTAAATCGAGTTTTCTGAGAGTAATGTCGAAATCCTAGGATACTCAGTCGAGCAGCAGTGATATGGTCCACAAGGCCTACAATCTACAAGACAACACGAGTTGAGATGAAGACCGCAGCTCTGACAATCAAGACACTCACCGCATACCACACCAGAGGCCTATGAACCATCCTAACCTCATCAAACGTCAATCTCATCGAAGCGACCGACTTGTGTCTACCATCCTCGAACTTGTGCCCAACTAAATCCTCTATTTTCTCCACATATCCATCGATTTCTTCTTTCCATTCATTCGAGTTCTCGGTTGATTCGCATGAGAACAACGCCCACAGGAGCCATTCTACGACGTTTTCACGCATCGCACTAGGCGAGGTGAACCATCCGAGGGGGTACGTCGCTTCCGAGACGTACTCTGAGCATCGGAGGAATAGCGCTTGTCTCTCTTCTCGTGTAAGCGGCGGAGGTGAATGTGCTGCATGCTACAAAACAAAAACAACTTTTCCGTGAGGTTCGCTCTCAACCTCCTTTGAATAATTGAGTGCACACCTGTTGTAAAGTCTTTCGCCTGGGTACATAGACGACAAAGTAAAAGCAAACTTCTAAGCTCGCATAAACGGAAATCCACCAAGAAAGGAGAAATCCGCCTCTGAAGACGCAAGCGAAGAGATAAAACAAACAAAGCGGAGTTATTGAGCGAAGCGCGAGTATGGAGATCCAAATAAATACGAGTTCAGGAAAGCTTTGACCTATCATAATATTGAAGTATTACTTTTCAAGAAAAGATCAAGACTGAAGAAAGCTAGAGAAAGCTATGCTGCCTGTATAGACCCTACCATACAGGTCGGTTCCCATGACGTTGGCGATGCTCTCTTGAAATCATGCCACTAGTAAGTACTGCGGTATATTTTTCCAATGCCGGTAATAAATTTCCTTCTTTCCTTCCTTCCAAGTCTGTACAAATGGAAAATGCCAAACTGCCCTGTATACTGCACAAGACAATCGCAGGCTCGGAGCCATACTGATCAACACGAGAACCTTCAAACTTTTGTCACTCGAGCCAGCTTCAAGTTTCCAAGTCTCCATCAAAGATCATGCAACTGCTACTTTATACCCCTAAGATTCAGAATTTGAGGAATGTTACATACACACACATACCTTTCGATATTTTGACGTTTGTATAACAACATCGACTACGATTCGGAAGAAAGACGATTTTCTGGGTGTACTCGGACTGAGGTCAGATACTGATACATAGCTCACCTAAGAACACGAAAAAGAAAAATTCAGCCGTCGCAGACTGCTTCGCAAGAAATTGGTGAATGGTGCGCCGAAAAGTGATCGCCGATCGCAAATTCTGGGACGGAGATGCACTTCCTGTCATATCTCGTTCTGGCGTTTTTAACACTTTACTTGCTTAACTTAAAATCATTGACCAACGCTTATGCGCTCTTCAGCTCGCGTTCAAAACGTTCAGAAATATCGAACTCCGCGCGGCGCGAGACTCCGCGGCCACTGGATGCCAACTTGATCGTATACGTAATATCCCAGGATCTGATTTCGTCACAGATGTGTCGATCACTCTGCCGCTGATGCCGGTGATGATTTTATGTAATTCAGTCCGAGCCAGAAGTGTACTCAAACCTAGGCCTCATACTGTACAGGCCTCAGTCCTTGTTCCTTGAACAGAATCAGACCGTTGACAAGAATCTGAAACCTGAGTATGTTTCTGTACTTTTGGGCCTCTCTCTAGAGGAAGCGGACTGAATATCAGATTCTTGATCGAGAGAGCAGGGAGCAGAAGGCATTATAACCTTTTCTAGCCGCTGCATACAGTTTGCTGCCGTACAGCCAGTTGGGGGAGTCGTGTTTTTCGGGACATTAATCTCCATTATTATTGATATGGTGAGTACTCGGGCATATGTTTCTGCTCTGGCTGCATTTATTCGCATTTTAGTGCAGAAAATGAGGGGAAATGAGCGCGACAACGCAAGTATCGAGGAGGAATGGTCAATTTTGCCCGTCGCCGAAGACACAGAGCGCCAAAAGTAGCTATAAATAGACATAGTGGGTATTTTTATTGGATCAAATTGATGGGATAATGGGCGAGGACAAGGTGTTTAAACCACCTGCGATTTGGCACCAATACTTACGCACCCTAGTCTTTCCTTTTCCACTCCACCATGTTCCCCTCTCTTTTGACTTCTCTCCCTTCTCCCCGAGCTGCCTTCTCCACCGTACTCACTGCGGGTATCCTTTTCTCCTCTGTTCTTGCTCAGGATAGATCCTCTGAAGCAGGCGAGGCACAGATCTCGGGTGAGTTCGTGTTTGATTTCCAATTCTCACTTTCTTTCCTTTTTTTTTTGGTCCGCTAAACGCGAGTTTGTTTATTAGATCCCAATCAGGAATGCACTGCCTACTACTACGCTCCAGTCTCAATCGCCAAACCTGAGTTTCCTACCATTTGGCAGCCAGCTAGTATACTCCCTAATGACACGGAAGCTCAAGCAAAATGGAACAACATCTCGAGTAGCGTGCCCACCAATATTCAGCCACACGTAAGCTATTGCGCGCGCTGCACGTAATGAACCGAACTGACCCGAAATCTTCGCATTAGGGGAGCATTACTGGTGTGTGGAATGACACGACGTACTCTCCGACTCAGGATCCCGCTTGTTGGTGGACGAGATCCAACTGTGTTACGCCCAAACTCCCTGGTTTACCCATGGACGTGGCGAATGTCCCAGAGGTGCGTTCGTAGAGTGGCCTACACCACGACATCAACTGCCGCTGGTGTGTTCCTTGCTCACTTGACCCATTCGCATTTAGCCCGATACGATGGGTTACGGCTTTGACGATGGCCCCAATTGTTCGCATAATGCCTTTTATGATTACCTGGCTGAGCAGAATCAGAAAGCGAGTGAGATGCTTTTCCCTTCGTTGGTGAAGGTTGTGTTGATTTGGTGATTAGCTATGTTTTTCATCGGAAGTAATGTTATGGATTGGCCTCTTGAAGCGCAGAGGGCTATTACTGATGGTGGGTGATTGGTATTTGTGTCTATATGCTAGACGATCTTGAATATTTCTCTAAATCGGTGTAGGTCACGAAATCTGTGCTCGTGAGTCTAGGATCCTTGGTTTTTCTGTAGTGATCTGCTGATAGATATGGTTTAGACACTTGGTCACATCACTATAGTAAGTCCCCTGCTCGTCATTTCCTTGAAAGTATTTTTCTGAAGATAAGTACAGTGACTGGATTTTCAAGCCCAGACGCCTTTGCGGAATTATACTACAGTACGCGTTTTACTTATTGCTCATCTTTGGTTCTTCGGTTCGACTTACCACCTCTCATTAGGTGTTCGTGCCCCGAGCGTTTTACCCAACGCACCATGCTGACCAAAAACATAGATCAAAGCTATTAAACTTGTTACGGGTGTAACGCCTACTTGCTGGAGAGTAAGTTTGCCTGTCGCGTGCTGCTTTCATGCTTGCTGATGTTTCTAAGCCACCCTTTGGCGACGTCGACGACCGTATACGTGCGATTGCTCAAGGACTTGGACTGCGGACAATCATTTGGCAATTTGATTCCTTCGATTGGGAGGTTTCCAGTGGGAATGCGACTGTTGAGCAGGTCAATGCAAATTATCAAAGTTTTGCTCAGAAGGCACAGGATGGGGCTTTTAGCACGGTATGTGAGATGTTTTGTGCAGTGTCACGCAGTTTATGGAGGTGTGGTAATAGGCAGGTTCTATCATGTTGACGCATGAATTGAACAACTTTACAATGTCGGAGGCTGTTACTTATTATCCACAGCTGAAAGCGGCGTTTAAGGTGAATGTTTGCGTTGCTGATCGTATTTTCTATAATTCGACATTTTTATTTTAGTACATCGTACCCGTCGGCGTAGCACTTAACAAAACCCAACCATACGTTGAAACGAACTATTCACTTCCGACATTCGAACAATGTGAGTTATAATTGCGGTTCTGCTGAATAGAGAATAGAGAGACATAATGACCTTTCCCTCTAAACAGATATTGCGGGAACATTAACAACCACATCGACCAACTCTTCCTCAAGCTCGTCGTCGTCGTCATCCGCATCGTCGTCATCATCAGGGTCCTCTGGCGGCGGCTCATCGGGCGTGAAGCAAAAGTCAAACGGGGCTCGGTCGAATTTCCGAATGCGAGATACAACGCAGATGAGTAACACGTTGTTGATGGGTTTTGTCTCTGTGTGTGTCGTTCTTGGTTTGGGCCAAATTCGGGTTTGGTGTTGAGTGTGAGGTGCGATGGGTGGACGGACACAGACAGATTGGTCTATTTTGTTCTACCCTTTACAGTATTCCCCCTCTGAACTCGTTCGTACTCTCGTTTATGTTCTTATTCTATCTGTCTGTTTCGAGTTTGGTTTGTTCGTGTTAATTAGCGTCGTTTCGTCTTTCGTCTTTCGTCTGTCTTATATCGACCTGAGTGTGGTCCCGGAGCCAGACTTCTGCGGTAATAGCTGGAGGCACGCGTCTTATGAAAGTCAGTACGATGCCCTAATCTATTTTCTTGTCGTTCGATGCCGTTTTCGAGAGGAGCTCTTGGAGGTTTCAGCGCAGTCAGTCCGTGTTTGAAACTGGTTGTTCTTCGGAGGGTATATCTGATTGTGGACTCAGATTTTCTCGTGGTATTCACCGTATTCTACGAAGATGCGCAAGTCACATTCTCCAATGAAGTTCAAGTCTCAGCCGGAAAAAGAACACCGTTCTACTTACAACTTACCCCCTCTCGATGAAATCTGAGTCCTGCCTTGGGCGACCATGTTGTCAAATTTTCAACAGCATTTCTGTGTTGACGTGGAATACATGAATACAATACATGTAGGGGGATTTGTCAGGATTTGAATCAGGAGCGAAATCTTGTCAAGAAAGTCGGGCCTCGGGGGTTGATGTGAGCGGGGGTACTTACAATACTTTGCAAAATCAACTCGGGATGTAATTATAATACTTACAAGCCCATTATAATACAATTTGTCGGCATAATTTAAAATAATTGCTCCCTGGCAGAGTTGAACCCGCACACACAGGAAACGGTACTAGTTGAAAACAGGTGAGTCCTTGTGCCTCCTACACTCCCTATCTCGTCCCAGCGCGAACGAGGCTTTAGGGCGCCGGCCTGAGACTCCCCGAGCGTAGCGAGGTAGGGGAGGGGAGGGAATGGCCGGTCCTGTTCGCGCAACTGCCAAAGCTCTTGTGTTTACAGAAAACCACGTGACCTCAAAGCCTTCGTGGCTCAGCGGTTAGTGCTCCTTGTTCCGGGTACCGGGATGAGCGTTCGAATCAGCTGGCGTATATCTTTCTTTCATTTAAATTATATAACTACGTACACATTATAATTCTCCTTAGAGTGATTTATGAGTGGCCGAATTATAACACGGTCGGGTTGAAATTCAAGGCAGTATTATAGATATCTTACATGGACTCCTCAAGTGACGGATACAGGTATGTAATGAATGCACTGCAATTTTTCGTGTGCTTTCTTAGGCTGTGTATCAAACAGAAACTGCATTCTCCGAAGAATTATAGCACGGCTCGGATTTCCCTTTCCATCATGACAGACAGCATATGTACGAGAACATGTTCAAGCGAAGGCACTTGTCTTAGAATCAAACCATGAGAAGTTCTTACTCTCCGTGAGTGCCGGGCACCATTCAAGGTGATCTACTAGTATGTTAATACAATTCTAGACTCGCTCAGCTCATCGGGCGCTATCGATACAGGTGGCTGAAAAACATACGGATGAACTTGGATGGAAGTAGAGATACGCCCCTCTTCCAATATTAGGAAACTCACTCACCCCTGGCTTCATTGTCACACCGAAGACGAAGAACGAAGAACGAAGAACCACAGCTTCAAGCGCCCAGGTTAAACATAGGAAAGACCCTAGCTCAGGAAATCCTGGAAATTCACCGACGCACGATACCCGATTGGTCATATCACTCCAAGAATTTTTCTCGATAATTCTCGGTGTTCAAGTCCCTACAATGTGGAATTCGCCGGTCGCACTGGACTTGTCGGATTGAAGAATGTTCGCCGGGATTTGTTGCATGATAGATTGTGCCGCTTTCTTGATAGAACGAATGATCCCCTGCCCTGATTTTTTTTGGTTTGTTGTCACGATCTTTCGTGGTTCTGGGTACGTATAAGAATCAGGCTGTCGTCGTTTCTTCCTTCCAGTCAAAGCCCACATACGTGAATTCGCTATTGGAACCATGTCTCTTGCTAAAGTTCCCCTTTTGTTATTCTCGAGTTTGAGCTTGCATATTGGCATGACACCTCCGAACCAGCCTCCACCATCCACGGAGCAAATCATTCCTGACAAAGGGGCAGCTCACTTTGGTGAAGTCGTGTTGAGACGGATCCTCACTGCTGGAGGACCAGTGACATACTTCAAGGTATGCCCATCCTCAGGCGCCAGTGACCGTCCATTATATTTACACAAAACCGCCCTCATCTAGATCCTGTTTTGGATTGCCGGGGTATTTGAATCCCTCTTAGTATTATCCCTCTCATTCCCCGACATTCCAGGCGCCTCTCTCGTGCGCTCCGCGCTGATATTCCCTGCGCAAACCCACACCAAACTAGCCACCGCGCTAGTACCTCCGACACCGCTTTTCCTCGTCTCGGCTTTTTTCGTCATTCTCGGAGGAATTATTCGGTCATTGTGTTTTCGCGCACTGGGTTCTTCGTTCACTTTTGAGCTCAGTGTGCAGAAGAATCATAGACTGATAACTTCGGGCCCGTATGCAATTGTTAGGCATCCGTCCTATACTGGTGCAGGTCAGTAGACTATCGTGATTCTCTTCCCTTCAGTCTCAGGCCCTGATTGATTTCTTGGTGCAGTTTTCAGTCTCGTCGGTGGAATCGTGATGCATTCCAGTCAAGGATCCTGGGTTAGGGAAAGTGGAGTATTAAATACGACGTGGGGAAAGATGATCGTGTTCGTGTGGTTTGGCGGTGTAGCTGTGATGACAAGCACCGTGTTGATGCGTATTAAAAGCGAAGAGGATATCCTGCAAAATGAATTCGGTGATGAGTGGAAACAATGGAAGACTGATGTGCGTTACAAGTTGTTCCCTTGGATCTATTGATCTGTCTGTCTGGGATGAATGAAGATACAAATATACTGTACGTACAGAGATTCACATGTTTTTTTGACAGTTTTACGAACTAGAGTAGTACTGCAACAAGGACTGGACAGCTTTGATTTTCTGATAGGCGACGGAGATAGTACCTTTTATAGTAATAGAACCTCGAATACCGTGTAACTGTTAGTAATCACAAGGTTATACAATATGACATATCTGTTTTGGCCTCGTCACTCATTGTGGCAAGTAAGGCA